>MU380283.1:0-106768 GCA_022495085.1 Xylaria sp. FL1042
GGTGAATGAAGTGTTATGGCGAATTAAGTGTAAAGCACCTACTTTAGTAGGTGGCGCGAAGCGAATACCGGATAAAGTGGGGCGTGGCACGATTATAGGTAGACTAAGTGATAGCATTGATGTGTATGTACGCTATCTACGAGTGATTAGATAAGCTGAGGGTATTTGGGGGTTCCGATCGACGGATGTCGAACAATGATCCAAAGCTCGCCACAACCTCCAAAATGTTGGGTTGTTTTCATACTTGCAAGCGAGACATGCCGGCGGCTGAGATATATCCCTTGTAACCCTCACCAGAAGCACGGCATCTCAACCCTCGGCAGCTTGATTCTCTCTGAGACCCTCTGAAACGGTTCCTTTAAGAGCTAAGGTGAAACTATGAAAACAAGCCCTTGACCTGTAGTAAAGATGTTGCGTGGGTCTGCATCAGAATTGTCATGGCTTCGTTCTCATTTTACATCTAGGCTTTCTTGAGGCGAGATGAGGTGCTCTCGCAGCGTGATAGACAGAGCAGGGCGGTTAAGTGCTTATATATATATACAGAGGAATGTCCGGCGTCGATTCTCCAAAGCGCACCTGGAAATGGTTAAGACAGGTAAGGTAGGAATATAGGGTATTATGAATCTTACAGTGTGAGACTGTGTATTTGATCCAAACCGAGGTACCCAGCCGGTTTGAAGTATAGGAGATAATTAAAAGTGAGTCGGCTCGTCCGGTAGTGCGCACATAGTCACCTCGTCACAGTTGTACAGAGAACCTGACTATTTGGTCTTGTGTTCACTGAGAAGCCATGTTATGAATGGGCGCTATATATCAGCCGAATAAGTCCATTCATCCATGGAAACGTCCTGTCTTTCAATTTTTGTCCTTCAATACTCCTGGGTAAAGTGACATCGAAACTCCAAACGAAACAGTGGGAGTCTAGCCGCGTTGTCCTTTTGAACACGCAATGGGTGAGATGCTATAGTCGCAAGAGGATTCGGCTACCATGTAACGATGGTCTCGACAAACATAAGCTTTAGCGCTATCATACCGGAACGGCGAATGTTCCTAGCGATCCCTTCGTAAATAAACGCAAGATAGGAGTAAGACTGACATCACGAGTGCTGATCGTTAACGATGGTCTCGATCATCACGATCACGATAGCGCGCTCTGTGCCGGTGGTCGTAACTGTGTTCACGTCGCTCACGCTCGCGCTCCGACTTGTAGCTGTCCCTGTAACGTCCATTACGTTCTTGTTTCTCCTTTTCCCGCTCTCTCCGATACTCGTCAAGCCGCGGCCGTCGCTCCCGATGCCCATGGCGTTTAGCCAACTCCGCCTTTTTTATCTCCTCGTCTTCCTTGGAGCCGAGACCCATCAGATGTGGTCGTCTCTTGACTTCTTTGGGCTTAGAGCCGAATTCCTCTCCCTTCCATCCCATGCCCCGTAACATTGCAGCGCCGAATTCGCCTTCTGGAATCTCACTATACTCTTCAATCGTAGATATCTCTGCTGCCTCCATGATGCTCCTTTGATATGCGTCTTGTTCTGAGAATTGAGGCTTAGTTTTACCACCAGAGTCCTGAATAATGAGATCGTGTGCAGGTTTTCGCATCCCTAGAAGAGCATCCATCGCATCTTTATCGGCGTCTCTTAGTGACTGTGGTGATATAATTGCCGTCTTTGATACATCCTTTTCTTGTTCCTGGGGCTCGTCGTCAGAGTTGGATGAGCCCTCCTGGATAGACTTCTTGGTAACATTTAACCCCCATTTGATATCCTTCTCTTGATCGGCTGGTGCCGTCTCTTGATTATGATTCTTCAGGGACGAAGGGTGGAGAGGGACACCCCTGTCACCCGACTTGTTCTTGACATCGGCTTTCCAGTCGCGGTTCTTTTGGCTGGTTATTACATATTCCTTATTGTATCTTTTGCCTGCAGGCACATCACTCCCTTTCGACGTGGCGTTGGTGCCTATGGTGGTCACCGCTTCATGCTTGCCTATGTTATCGTCATCTTCGCCGGAATCAGAATCATTATGTAGCGCGTTAGTTCGCTGGCGCTTTCCCAGGGCCGAAGAAGGCTGGAATTGTCCACGTTTGTTCGTCGCATTACTCGAGGGTTTAGGGCTAGCTGAAGATCCCCCAAACTTGATCGCTATACGAGGTGCCTGGAATTGAGGCGCGCTGTCAGACATTTCCAACCGTTCCTGATGTTGGTGGTGTAGACAAAAGGACCGCCTCAAGGCCAAAGGCAGATGGAGGTTTGGAAGTATAGAAATAATCAGTGTAAGAATGCCCAGATGCTTAGGCAACTTTCAAGGTTTCAGGGAGACAGTAGAATGGCTGTGCTAGTCGTGGCTAGACACTGAGTTTTAGGTACCTAGGTACCTAATCTCGCAAGCAGAATTACGTAATGCACCACAGCTCCACACAGTTCCAGTTGTGATCTGTTACCCACATGCATGTACTATGCAGCACTTTCTGATATTCTATTCCTTTTGTGCACATCAACTTATAATAAAGTATTCATCCATCACGATGTTCGAAGTTCTAGCTCGTATTGTCCAGATCCGGGGAAAAGGTTTTGGCAGTCGAGCTTTCGTCCAACTTCCGCCTTCTTGTTCAAGCTTCTTACTATCATGGCTACCTAACTATGAGTCTCAACTAGAAACTGAATGCGTCATCAACTTGGCTGTGTCCTTGCCACATTATGATTGATATCTTGACTGCACTATCTAAAAGTAGGTCCCCTATTTTATGCCAGGCGACTAGATACAATGAGCAGGGTGGAAACATGTTTGTAAAAACTGATTCTGAATGCCATGTACCATCATCTGTCTATCTAGGTATTAACCTAACTACAGTACCTTCAACCACTGCCTTCTGTGTTTGGCATGAACCTTTTACCTTAGTCAGGGACGTTAGCCAAGGTAGGTTTACTGTGCTTTGTTTTCCTTAGCACAATCCGGGGATGTCTTACCGGGCCCCGCCCCGAATTGGACAAGACAGGTCTCTTCGGACAACCAGAGAAACGAGCACGGCCGTCTTGACGAAGAGACGCTATCTGTGGGAGATGTGCTAATTTCTAGACGAAATAACTCTGTTGGTGTATATCACGCGAGAAGATGCTGTAAAATCACAATTAACTGTACCTCAGGATGGCAACAAGAGGCTTTGACCAAAGATAGAGAGAGGTACCTGCCTCCCCCTTGTAGGTATCCTTACACTATTGGACTGGCCTGGTCTTCCCCCTCAGTCCGCCACCACCACCTTTCAGTGCACCATCCCCTAGGCAGCGCGCTATCTACGGTATGCTATAGAGGACAGACTGCCCGAATCCGCCTGGCCCAGATAACTCCATAGCGAAGCGCATCTGCGAAAAAATTCATACACACCCATCAGTCTCAACCTACGCCCAGTCTTCAATCAATCAACGCACCACAACGCCAACGCTTCCATCATCTGGAACGGGTATTGCCATCTTAGGGTGGCTTATTGAGTCCTAGGCCGCGTCCGTTTTGATGCAAAACGGATGTTGTCGCTGTCTATGCTATGACTGAGGTTGTGCCCGCCGACCGCACACAGCTTCTGCAATCAAAGCGGGCAGAATGCAGGTAAGATGTGCACCAGGCGATAGAGCTTGTCTTTCCGATTCGAATGATGTGGTTTTCGGGGTGCTAACCTTTTGCAGTGCAATTGCACGGTCGCGCAAGAGGAAGCTCTGCATCCTCTACGAGGTCACGGTTAGCCCCGACGCCCTTCCCAGGCGCAGCTTCAACCACCTCGACGCGTATGAGCACACGCCGGCTGAGAAACACTTCCTCGATGGCTGTGACATTTTGCAGTACGTGCTCTGGCCTTCGTCATGTGAATTTGAATGTTTCCGACCGCGCGTGAAGCTGCCCTGCAACTACGAAATGGGCGTGCTTGTAAGTGAGTTAACTGCTAACACTCCCTTGTAGGGGACGCACACTGAACGAATTGAACATCCCGTCCCGGTCAAGGGTCACTCCTCACTACGCTCAGTTTCTCCCTCCACAGACCGTGAGCACTGTCCCTAACGAGAACGCCCTGGCCAGCTCGAAGCGGCCTGTTAGCGTTCCTCCCAGTACTGGAGTCCAGCAACCATCCCTTCCCGCTGCAAC
Source organism: Xylaria sp. FL1042 (assembly GCA_022495085.1). NCBI lineage: Eukaryota > Fungi > Ascomycota > Sordariomycetes > Xylariales > Xylariaceae > Xylaria > Xylaria sp. FL1042. The sequence continues at coordinate 4,129 of MU380283.1, forward strand.
ACCAACGCCAACATTGCCAATAACTAGCGATGCACAACCAAAACCTGTCCCACGAGCAGGCACCACACCTGGACCTGCGAAGCCTTTACCTCAAGCTAGCTCTACTAATCTGCCTTACAATGCTTCCAGTACAGGACCGGTTGCCGCGCGGGCTACGGTGGATGGGAATGTGGTTGACAGAAAACCACGGGTAGACGAAGCAGCACATAAGGTTCCGCTAAGCAGACAGAATGCAAACCCTCAACTGGACAGGCCATCACTAAAGAATACCACAACCTCGACTGGCACTCCAAGTCTCATACAACCTCCAACGTATTCTCGACAGTCTCTAGTCTCGCAACCCAAGCAAATTCATCAGTCAAGGGAGAAACAGGCTGCAGAGCAACCACCGCCTACTACCTTGCCTATCCAAGGAGACACGCCGACACCTACGGGCTTAGTCACCGACAAATCGCTTCAACCTCAGATTCCTCCTGCTCCCGGTCGCCCCGACGCCTCCATATCGCCAAGGTTCACAACACAAACAACGACTGCTACCACGGTCGCTGACGTATCGCCAAGGACAAGTCAGGATGCCAATAGTAGTTTACATGGAAGTAGAACAGAAAACATTACTGTTAGCAAGGAACGAAATGAGAGCGCGCCCGAGAGCCACCCATCGCACAGTGACCACCCGAATCGGTTAGAAACTCCTTCCCGTCACACCACGATGCCGCAAAGCATTGGCGAGCAAGTCGAAGCTCAGTTAGTACGCGATTCAATGAGCGCTTCAACTAGAAGTCCTGCAGTGCAGCCTCTAGTGGCAGCGAAAATTAATGGAGCCTCGATACAACCGGTGCTACCTATTCCCCCCACTCCCAAATCGACTGTCCCTACGCCAGGTCCAAAAGGACCGAGAAACGTTGAAGCTGAACGCTTAAATGATACACACAGCGACCCATCTAAACCCGATGATCAGCTGAGCGATGTACGATTACGGCATCAAAATGCAGTCGAAGACAAGATAATGAGCCGTACAGCCATTACTGAAGAAGTTAAGAGGAAGAAAAGCATGGACGAAAGCACTAAAGAGAAACAGGCTATTCCTCCAGATATGCAACAACCTACTCCTGATGCATCAACATCGATTCCTACGCCGATTATGAATCGAGACCAGCAACGGGAGGTTGTCACTAGTGTGACTGATGTCGCACTTCAAAAGCCCGTTGCTGAAATCTTGGGAGAACGGCCGCAATCAATGTCGGATCTACTATCTCCGGGTGATTCTCAAGCTCCTCACTCTATGCCCATAACCCCTACATCACAGTCCTCTAAGGCCCGTCCTCAAAGCTTGATCAACAAGGGAAAGACAAGGGAGAAGAATAAGCTTCCCACCGTGGTGTTTGGCAAACAAGCTTCCAAATCATCTCAGGTGCTGGTCCAAAATCGTCCGAAACCTGATCAGCTCCCAAGCGATGATTATTATACAACACTATTTGTGAATGGATTCGCAGCAGGGCTTAATTGGATGAAGCCACTGGATCAACTGTTGCACCAAGCGCACAAGACGGTTTCCACACCTGATTCCTATACACACATCCTCGATAATCAAGCTTGCCGCATCTTACGTCGTGTCTACCACCTACAGCACAATGACAAGTGGTCCCTCCGCCAACCTAAACGTTGTCCAGAGCCGACTCGGCAAGCTTGTCACTGGGATGTAATGCTGCAAGAGATGAAATGGATGAGGACTGATTTTCGGGAAGAACGTAAATGGAAGATGGCAGCTGCTAGTAATATGGCGTATGCGTGTGCGGAATGGGTCGCCGCCTCTGCACAAGAGAAGAAGGCCCTTCAAGTAAACGCTTTTATTCCGACTCCCCAGTCCAAAGATTTGGATGACACCTCGATGATAGATGCCCCTCTCTCTCAGGCCCCAGAGAATCATCCAACTCCCGATCTCATCCCTTCTGGAGGAACTGACTCGCCATTAGAGCCGGATGATGAGCTAGATGATGAGTTCCCAAACACAATAGCACCATCTGCCCTATTCGCTCTTGAAGATGATGATATAGTCTTCTCCTTACAACCATCTGCTGCTACTAATCGGCTACTCGAGGAGCTTCCCATGTATGGGGCCCCTTTAACGGTGCCTAAATCTAATTTAATATCACCAGAATATGATCCAGATGCCTCGTGGAAAAGGCCAGCACTTCCTTTAAGCAGGTTCGTCGAAAGTCGGATGGAGCTGACACCGAACGAGCCACCAAAGAAAAAGAGCCGTTATCAGCACGCTCAGGAAGACTCTGAAGATATTAAGCCGCCTCAATTGCTACCCCAAAATCCCGAGGTCGCTCTATTCCGCCCAGAAAACAAGAGCATCAAAGACCGGCTTCACGCAGGGCATCAGTTTCGTCCTCCCAGTGATAACATGCCCTTCCAGGCATTTTACGAGTCGCGCAGCTCCTCTCAGTGGACCCAGGCAGAAGATGATGAGTTGAAGAGCCTAGTGAGGGAATACTCTTATAACTGGAACTTAATATTCAGTATTTTGTCAACGAAGTCCATGTTTGTGTCAGGTGCGGATCGTCGAACTCCGTGGGAATGCTTTGAACGCTGGGTTGGGCTGGAGGGTCTTCCTAATGACATGCAGAAGACCCAGTATTTCAAGTTATGGCAGAGCAGAATTGAACAAGCTCAACAGCACATTCGACAACAGAATCTTGCGGTAGTACAGCAACAACAACAGCAGCAGCAGCAGCAACAACAATCGCAGCAACAACAGTCACAGCAACCTTCGCAAGCAACTTCAAATGGTCCTAACACGCCTCTCCCCCGCCGCCGTCACTCCTTGCCAGTGAAAGTAGAACGGAGGCGCAACCAGAAGCACCTAACTATGATAGACGCTATGAGGAAGCTGGCTAAGAAACGAGAGACGGCAGCTCAAAAGCAACAACAGGCTGCTCAGTTGTCCGCTGCCAGGAAACCGCCTGATGTCGCTCAACCGAAAGGACCGACGAAGACGCCGAGAGAATATAGTATCATGCGATGGGAGCGGGATCAAGCAATGGCCGAAAGACTAGCGGAAAGGATGGCTCAACAGCAGCGTCACGAGGCACAGCGCAGAGTACGAGCCGGCACCAATGCTGCTCCAATCAAGGCTAACGTCCAGTCACAGGCCGCGATTCAAAGAGCCCAACAAAATCAACATGCTCATATGGCTGCGGCTACTCAAAACGGAGGTCAGCTCCCGCAGGCCACACCACAGATGGCTGCCTCACACCCCCATGCCGGGATGGTTCGTGTCAATAACCCAAACCATGCCGCAGTCAATGGTCAGGCCCGTCCTCGTATGCCAATACCTATGGTCTCGACTCCTACTGGAACCGAACACCAAAATCATATAACTGGTGGTCTCGTCCCGCCGCAGATGAATGGCTCTCCACAGATACAAATGCCTGTTGTCAATGGGCAAGCCCAGATATCAATGGCTAGCACGTCACATAACATGCACATGTTGCTCCAGGCTCGGCGGATATCTGAGCAACAGCGACAGATGAGACAACAGCAGCAACATCAACAGCAACAGCAGCCGCCTCAGCAATCCCAGCAATCCCAACAACCTCAGGCTCATCCACAACAGGTACAGCCGCATCAGCAGCAGCAGCAGCAGCAACCGCTAGCACAACAGCAACCACAGCAACATACAACTCACCAAACAAACCAACCTCTGCAGAACTCACCCCCAGCTATGCGCACTCCCACCATGAACGGCATAAACCAGAAGAATTACCTAAATAATGCCCAAGTGCAAGCTATGATGGCATCGTACAATGTGGCCAATGGGACAGGGTTGTCAACTCCTCCAGCAGCTGGTTTCAACGTAACACCTGGACAGTCAGCATCGCCACGACCGAATCTCATTATCCCCCCGCAGCAGCATCAGACTTATCTCTCACAACTCCAGCAAATAGAAAGCCAGATAAGGTCAAACCACCCAGAGACACCACAGGACAGAGTAAGAGAAATGGCAAAGTCCTATTTGCAAACCAGACATAATACTATTGCACAATCTGCGATGAATGCTGCTGCCGGCAGCCCAGGGCAAGCCGCCGCTGCTAATGGACCGCACCAGTACGCTCAACTTCTCCGAGCTCAACAACAGCAACAGGCCGCGGCAGCTCAAGCACAAGCACAAGCCCAGGCTCAAGCACAAGCACAAGCACAAGTACAGGCGCAAGCACAGGCTGCGGCCCAGGCCCAGGCTCAAATGCAAACGCAAGCCCAAATTTCACCCCAGACTCAAATCCAGATGATGGCCCAACAATCACAGAATTCCCAACAGAATGCTCAGCATCACCGAAACTCGAGTGGTAGCGCAACACCTACCCCGTCTACTATAAAATAATGTTGAGCACATTAAGCCAAAGGCTTTTGTCGATTGGTGTGATTAGGCTTTGATATGGAGTCCATTTCGCTATTCTATGTAGCATGTGGTGGAGATCGAATGCTACATCTTGCATTTGTTAGATGCCTGTGGCGGCGATAGGAGGTTATGACTTCGGTTAATTTCAGATCAACCTTGTGATCTACGCATAGGAGTGCTAAAGTGAGCTTTGTTAGCCAAGGCAACGTGAGACGACCCATGAATAGAACAAGACTATTCACATGGAGTATATGTACTTATAATAGTAGTATCACCAAATAATGAGCTAGGTGCTGTAGGCTGTTGAACTAACGGGTTGCTATTAGGTACAGTCAGTCTGTACTTAGGTATTCAAAAAGCGCCTGTAGTGAGAGATATCGCAGCGGCAGCGTTAGTATACATACTTAGTTAGCCAATACCAATAGCGCTAATCAAGATGAACCTCATCAACGTACCCTAAGATATCAAATGAGTCAGTACCGAGTACATTGAAATAAATATTATCGCCAAGTGGGTACGTAGCCCCTCCCCAAGACACAAGCTCTAATCGATAACTTGGACCCAGTTTATTTTTTCTGGTGTAAAGGTATCTAGATATGTACTCGACCAGTGTTCCATTTTGCTAGATCATCATCGTTCCTCGCTAGCAAGGAATTCGGATTGACATACAACATGGGGAAACGCAAGAGAAATGCTGGCTTGAATGGCAGCACCGCTCAAGAGGAAGCCCCCATCAAAAAGAGCAAAGCTTCAAATGACGTGCCTTCCACTACATCCACCACAATTCAGATTATAGCAGGATCTTACGACCGCGTTCTCCATGGATTGACTGCCACCATATCACCCGAGGACCAAGTCGAGTTCGCCGATACCTTTTTATTCAATGCTCATAGCTCTGCCATACGATGCCTAGCAGTATCTCCACCTTCGGCACCGGAGCTCGGGAAGACCCAGAAGGTCATGTTGGCGTCGGGCAGCAGTGACGAGAGAATCAACGTCTACAGTTTATCTGCGCATGCACCCAAACGGAAATCCAAAGACTTGTTGTCTTCGATCGCCCCGCGAAAGATCCTCGAGAACCCTAAGAATCGCGAACTTGGTACTTTGCTGCATCATTCGTCTACGATCACTGGCCTCTCCTTTCCCACTAGATCCAAGCTCATCTCGGCATCCGAAGACTCTTCGATCGCTGTCACGCGCACGAGAGACTGGTCTCTGCTATCAACCATCAAAGTACCCAAGCCGAAGCCGCAGGGACGGCCGAGCGGCGACACGGCGGCACTGGATGGAACACCCGCTGGTGTCAACGGCTTTGCCGTACACCCGAGCATGAAGCTGATGATCAGTGTCAGCAGAGGCGAGAGGTGCATGCGTCTTTGGAATCTGATGACGGCCAAAAAGGCTGGCGTTCTAAACTTCACCCGGGATATACTACAAGAAGCCGGAGAAAGCAAACATTCACCCGGCGAGGGCAGGAAGGTGGTCTGGGGCTCAACTGAGGAAGGTGATGAGTTTTGTGTGGGCTTTGACCGGGACCTCATTGTGTTTGGCATGGACAGCACACCCAGATGCAGGGTCATGCCAGAACCTAGGAAGAAGATACACGAGTTTTGCTACCTACCAATGGACTCGGAAACCGAATCCTCGCTTCTCGCTGTATCCACCGAGGATGGAAGAGTATTGTTTTTCTCGACCAATACCGAAGACCTATCAACAGAAAAGCTAATGGCGGACAAGAAGAGCGAGGAGCTACCAGTCGCCAAGCTGATTGCGCAAGTTGGAGGGCGAGAAGCCGGTGTTACAGGTCGGATTAAAGATTTCGCCATATGCAAAGTACCAGGCCAGCAGGGAGACAATCTTCTCATTCCTACAGGCAGTAGCGATGGCAAGATCCGGCTTTTCATGCTAAGTATGAAAGAACTAGCAGAAGCAAGAAATATGAAATCTCCCAAGCAAATTGGTAAACAATTGGGAACCTACGAAACACAGAACCGAATTACGTGTTTGAGCGCATTTGTAATGATACCCCGTGGGGAGGGGGTGCAAGATAGCGATGATGATTTCGATGATGAGGAGAATATAGATGACACTGATGAGGAGGAGGGGGGTGAAGATGATAATGAGGATGAAGATGGCAACTGAAGCCAGTCACAATGATATTAACCAAAATAAAGAATAATTTTCCACCTTCACCTCTACTACATTGTGAGGCTAGTCGCGGTTCCTATCTCATGCCGAAGCATCTCTACCTCGAATACTTCATCTAACGCCCACGTAACCATGCAACTCAACTCCCAACGCATATCAACCAGCGGAATTCTCCGTACACAACAATGGTGCTGGGCTTTGCCAAGAACGTAGAGCAATCACGATCAGGCCAAATCTAGGTCTGATTTATATATATCCACCGCCTAAGGCGACTTGTCATGCAGAGTTAAGAGAAAACCACGCCTACTAGTGTACTGCCTACTCGATCATGCATAAGAGCTGCGTGCACGAGCACCACTTGGGCCATGAGGGAGGAGGGACAAAGAGATACCCCAGTTCACCACCCAGGCCACCGGTAACGCAAAGTTTGGCACGAGAAGTAGGTAGGTATTGTTGCCGCTATTAACCCGGCAGGAATTAGAGCGATGACTACGGCGCTTGGGGATAGAGTCTAGGTATGCACCGGAGAAGTAAGCTGGCGCTAAGTGAGTAGCTCTTGCAGGCGCCAGTGCGAGAACCGAGCCGATGACCAGGTGTTTTCTCGATGCATTGGTGAGACACAACGGCTAGGTAAGCAGGTAGGTAGTCTAGGCCATGGGAAGTCTACGATCGAGGTAGGTTAGGTATACGACCGCCACCACCAATCCCACTTGACGTGAGAAATCGATGACTCCAGCCTAGTCTGAATGAAGACATAGTGATGGTGGTACGGGTAGCTGAGTTGGGCTTTTTCCCCTCATTTCCACCCTCGTCTCGAGGATTTCTGTGGACTAGTTGGGTGACTATTCGCGGGTGGAGGACGAGATGGAGGATCACTCGCTTAGATCATAGAAGCTAAATATCGTATATTAGCTCGAAAACTTCGGCCGTTTATCCCATCATGGAACATTTAAAGGTCGCGTCTCTTTGTCAGCGCGTATCCAACTTCCCTCTGTTATCCCTAGCGCATGAATTCCTCGAGGCCGGCATGGGCAGGTAGCATACTGCGAGAGAACAATGGAACATGAATGTTCTTAAAACATAATATGACGATGTAAGTAAGCTCCCCCCCCGGAGAAGCTGGGGGAGCGCTTGACGTGTCGGTAGATGGAGTATGGTGTTGAAACTTGTATTACCCCACGGGAACAGAAGGAGGTGAATCTACTACGTACGTAGTAGAAATGATTGGCAAGCGAGATGTGGGGTAATGGCGAATCAGCGAGCACGAAGCCGAACCTGCAGCCCGCAATGCACGGCGTCTGCATCTGGCCATTGTCTCAGAAGAGGGTCTGGCGCCTGGCCACGTCTGTCTGGCCATGTGATTCTCGCCGAATTTTCAGCCCCGAGCAAGCTGTAGGGATGTCGATGTTTATTATATCGTTCATGCGCAGTATACTTAGTACACGTGCACATCTCGATTTTTATTTCATTTTGGGGGGGGGGGGGGGGGTTTACTCTGAGAGAGACAGGCGCTGAAAGTTCCTGAGCTGAAGGAATTCTCCATCCTTCCCGTTTGAGACGGACCACCTGAGCACACTCCCTACTATACTATAGGTATGACAAGGCACTGGACAGGGTTGGTTATACGCGGGATAATGATGAGGGCCTACCTAGGTAGTACGTCACTTGACATGATCTGTGCCCCCATTACTCCTTGATCGGTTCTCTTTCCGCGGATTACGGCGCGGACCCCAGATTCTCATCTGGCTTAGGTGTTGTTGTTTACATTAATCCCGAACTCTCCAACTATTGAGTACTACTGTATATCAGTATACCTGTATGCCTTGTAATACAGTACATATGCGACTGACTCCGGGATCCTCGCATGACTCTACAGTAATCCTGTGATTACTGAATGCTTTGCTTCAAATGGCTGAGCAAACTAAGACATCTCTCTCACCTGCAGATTGCATCCACTTATACCATAGCAAAACTCAACATATTACCATGGTAGATGTTGTACGGTTTAGTGTGGGTAAGTCTCATTATTCCGTACACCAAAATAAGGTTAAGTCGTCTGGTTAGTATCCGGTGTCTTGGTAGTGTACGCGTTTCTGTGTGGCTTGTAGAACCTGGGTAGTACCTACATAGTAGGCAATATGATTGATCTTCATCCACTAGGCGGCAATGGTAATGTTGAAGATACATAGGGTAATTCAAGGCAATTCAAATAACACATAAGCGCCGGCGAAGCTACTACGTATGTATAGTAGTTCTTTGTAATACAATGCATTGGCAGAGCCACAGACGATGATGATCGCGAGCACGCAATTGTGCAACCAGTGCATTTCGTTCGGGGGTCGCCTTTACTGCCCGAGCAGTATGTACGGGGTTTGACTCAGTCAGAAACAACCTGCGACGGACTCGGACTCCACCGTGAGCGACGATCTCGGGAGCAGAACTGCCCGCTGCGCTTCAATACTGTAAATATGTAAGGTTTATGTAGTTATGTACATGTTCATTTTTCCTTGTCTAGGCTGTGCTAGCGGGTCCCGACTCTTTAACCGTCCAATTGAAAAACTTGCAAAAGAGAAAAGAGCTCCAAGGCAGGAGGGTGATGTGCACTACGCCGAATGCAGCATGGCATAGGGGAGCCGACAGGCACATGGGTACCCTGAAGGTCCCAGAGTCGCGAGGGCCTCGTCGAATAAACCCAGCCCTGCTCTGCAGGTAGAGCCAAGGCGCTGAATCCGCTAACCACGGCACCAAACCAAGGCCGGAAACAGGTACCTAGAGATTGACGCAAAGTGGTCCAGCCTCCACCCTGACACCTCTCTAGACCAGTTACTGTCTACCTTAGTGTCCACTACAGGTCGATAGTGTGTAGGTACCTACTTATATTCCCTACACCAAAATGACTACGGAGGATCGGACCCTCGGCGCTCCTCTTGGAACTGCACTATTTGACTAAAATACTAAATAAGCCGCCGGTTTGATTTCCAATTCCTTGTATGCATGCTGCCAACGTCGTCATTGTGTTGCAGGGCATATCACGGCACCTCCATGACTACCGGGTCACGTACACAGTACATTCTTCTGCGTCTGATCTGCATTCCTACTCAACCACGCCTCGTACTGTACTTCGGTGCTATCACTCCTGTTCATAGCGTTTCTCATCTTTTCCTTACTGTAGATATATTGACAAGACCACTCTCCAACTAAGAGTCCAACCTTATTCCCCTTCTTTATATTTTTCAGACCACACTACACGTATTCTTACACCCTACTTTTGAGTGCCTTGCGAACCATTGTTTGATTTTGGCGATATAACACTCTCAAGCCTATCCGAGTTCTACAATACTATTCCTTCTACAGTTCGAAGCATTGAGGATATATTGTACCAATCTAGAGGACAACCACTCGTCTCCAGTAGTACCCGGTTCACATACGAACACCCCAAAGCCAACGCATTATCTACGTACGGAACATCAACCATCATCATGACCGATTCTCCCAACGGACCGCCACTGTTGCGGCCTGTTCCTGTGCGACCCTTCAATCTCAACAACCACAGAGCGCCAACACCACCAGTAGACGAACCTCTTTCTCACACTCCCCACACTGGTTCGTCACTAAACCTCGACTGGCTAAACTTCAAGCTGCTAGATCCGAGGAACAGAGTACGCTCCGAGTCATCAGCAAGTATTAGCCGTGCTCAGTCTGTCATGAACCTCACTTCGTCGACTCTGATGGGTATATATGAACCTACCACATACGACAATGACAAGTACACCCCCGGCAATGAAATAAATACTCCCTGGGGAACGGGTGCGGAAACCCCTGCTAGGGTTCTGAGTATGGACGAGCCTCTCACTATGGCACAGAAGGACCGCCCATACCCAGCACGGAGACGTTCTTCAGCCCATCATCCAGCTCACACACCGCCGTTATCGACCACAACCTCTCTTTTCTACTCTGGTCTGAGAGCGCTGCTGTTATCAGGGTTAGGCGTGTTATATGGCATTGGTGTGGCAACGGTGCGAGGTGATCGTTCAACGCTGGCATTCCGAATGGAGAACATGATTAACGCGTCGAAATACGGCTGGGGCTACATGGCGTTCTGGGGTGTATCTGGGCTCACTCTGGGCTGCTTGCTCCCCTGGGTTGACGGTATATGGGAACGTTCTGCTGGAGACGGCAACAGTGGGGACGCCATCGAGACAGAGAGCGATGTCACAATACGGCGGAAAACAGATTGGGCGCTCGCTGTCCGGGGCATTGGAATCTTTATTGGGATAGCTTATGCTATTGTAAGTTTTATTTTAGTTCTATCCGAAAGTTTTGGTGTTCCCAGGCGGGTGCGACCATGTACAATTACTGACTGTGGGCTTTGTAGCGCAAGCTTCCCTGGGACTCGACTCTACAGCTCTCGCTGTGCCTGGCTCTCGTGAACCCCGCTCTGTGGTTCTTGATCGACGGCTCGATGCCGGGATTTATTGTTTCGTCGGCCGTCGGACTCGCTGGCTCGGCCTTACTCACTAGCCTGCAGCCTGACATGATTCCTGTGCCAGCCATGCTCTCATCGCCTTCTCACGGTGGGCTCTATGGCACGGGAGCGATCCATTCCAACGCCTCGAACTACTACACCGGGACTGAACCGATGCTGCTTGGAGGTCTCGCTAGCCAGCAGACCTTCGCTATGGGTGTTTGGACTTTGAACGTGCTTTTCTGCTGTTGCGTCGTATTCGGTAATGTGGGCCGGTGGCTCGCCATTAACAAATACGGTTCGGCGCACGCGCAATTAAGCAGCAAGTCGTAGAATCCCAAAATCCTTGACCGAACAGGAGAACACAGAAACAACCAAGAAGGGGAACAGAACTCAGAGGCAGTTGGCTGTAAGATGTATTTAAATATCACGATTTATGAGCGCGTGACCCAGGCTTAAAATAGCTGGTTGGGTCTTCCATTTGTTTAAACAGAATCAAAATTGGCAGCGGGCGAATTGGTAACATTCGGCGGCATTAACAGACGGAGCGGCACGGAATGGGGTGACTATTTGGGTACATATACCTCTACTTTGTGTACATCTAAGCGTATATATATCCTCGATAAATACTCGTCCTGAACCTTTTATGTTGTCTTCTGAGTAGCCCAGGGGAGATCACCCAAACATTGATTTCTAAATCCTTCTGCACCTTCGCCCAAACATTAACATTATACTATATATCATCATCACCTTAAAGCCGAACTTACAGTAGGGGTTCCTACCAATTTGTCGTTCAAGGCGACGTTGGTCTACATAACTAATAGACTTGGCAGCGGATCTTACTTAGGCTTGGTGACGGGGCCAGAAAATGAGAATCGTGTGTGCTACCGTGGCTTACTTATAGATAGCAATGGTTATAAGTACTATGGACAGTACGGCTAGATGAGAGAGAGGCTTACTCTGCGGCGAGGCTGCTTACAGAGGTAACTACCCAGGTACTAAGTATGTCCATATCTACGTGGGGTTGTACGACTATGGTTCGAGATATCTGATAATCCGCCAAGTGAAGTATAGCGGGCGCTGTCTGTCGTTCGATATTATTTTAGTTCGGAAATTACTTGTAAGCTGAACAATACTGACTACGTACTAAGTATGTATGCATGCATGTATGTACGTATATGTAGGTAGGTATGCTTCTCGTGACATCCTACTCGAACGATGGGTTGATGGGTTGGCACTGCGAACGTGCGGCGCAGCGAACTACTAAGTATGTAAGGAGTCGCATCTACGGAGTAGCCGGGGGTTATCGGTTTGGAGGTTTCTTCTAGAACGGCATCTTTGATGGTCTTTCGTTGTGGAGACGTATATCGGAGCAGACCGAATCGACGCTTCGGTAATAAAGAGATATATAGAACATATCTCACATTTTGCGTGAAAGGTGCCGAACCCACCACGGATTGTTATATCGGCGTTGATTACTCACCTGAAGTTACTAGTAGACAAATCCGAAAACATTTGGCCCGGTTCCATAGCAGGCATCGCCCGTTTTGTAAGTGATTATCTACTTTGTTGTCATTCACAATCCCATCTTCAAATTGGTGACCTCGTGGAATTATGCATGTCGATGTCTGTAGCGAAACGGATCGACATCATGCCACAAGCAGAATACATCATCGATAGTGGGCTTGAAGATGAGAAAAGAGAAGGGGTCGAGGGGGTCTCGAGGGGTCCTCATGCACTTTGTGCAACAACACCCGTGCAACACACGGGCAATCTGCACGGGTGTTCCGTCGTTCAATCATCGAGATTGTCCCTGTTAGGCTTAACGTATCTACTTGGTACACTAGATCATCTGGACTCGTCCACTCAGCCAATCGACGGGCTCAATTGTGGATGCTAAAAGGGTCCTTGAACCCTTGTGGGGTGCCGTTCTTCTATGCTGTGGGGACCCCTCCGACGTCCCGACGTCAAGACTTTTTATCCTGTGCTACAGTACCTACAGTAGTGTAGATCTACCTAGGTAGATTAAGCAGGTAGTAGTAGTGGTCGCCTATGTAGGTCTACTACAGGTACTACCTGCTGTCGGCTAGCAGTTGTGGTCACCAACTGGTCAGGCAGTCCCACAGTCTGCTAGCGACTAACTGCCAAACGGCATCCATCTGATATGTATGATGACTCCTACATCTTTCGATGGCGTTCGATGGTACTGGACCTTGTGCATCGGCTTCCTGCTCTCCCCTAGTCATCAAAACTAATATTTATCTAGGTTACTGGTGATCATCTCCCTTGATATACTGTCTCCCTATAATTTGGTTATTCACCCGCTTCTAGGCGGATGTCATCTCTTACAAGCTGTCGGTCAGTCAGTCGGTCTGCTGAACGTTGTTATCACCACGGCCTTCGCCTTGTCATTCCACCTTTTTAAAGTCTACAAACATGCGATACAGCAGACCTACGGATCGTCATCGTCACACGTGAGCCAGAGCTTCCATCTCCTCACGACACAAGCTTATTGTGCACTTCTTTCTCGTCTCGGCTTCACATTGTTCACATTGTGTTCCAGACTAGATACAGCTCTCCCCGTCACTCTCCTGACACTTATCCCGCCCCGTGCACTAAATAAGGAGGAACCCGCTGGTAGGCTGAAGGCAACTATCTAGCTCATCACGGGTATTCGGTCCAGAATATCCCGTCTATATACATACAAAATCCCAGCTGTTTGGGGATCGTGTCTATGATTTCCCATTTTCATGTCCTCTACTCGGGTGAACACGTCACGACCGAGCCCCTCCTCGTCGACGCTACCCGATGATGAAGGCCTTCTTCCGATATCGCCGTCCGATGACAAGGACAGTGTCGCTGTCCCCAGTTCCGGTCGCATAGGACGGCCGGAGACATCGGTGGATGCTCTTCTTGATGCCGTCAAGGACGCCCGACGTATCATCCGTTTGATTCAGTGTCAGGTATGCCACAGGGTGCTGCGGGATCCCACGACGCTGCCGTGCGGTTATAGCATCTGCAGGACGTGCCTGCCTGAGACCCGGCCTCGTGCCAATATCTCCTGGCCCGCAACAGAGATTCGGTTGCAGGGCTTTGACTGCCTATTCGCGGATTGCGGCAAGGAACACGCCATTGCTGATTGCGCGCTCGATGTTACGCTGAACAAAGTTCTAGCTGTCGTCAAAACAGCCGTCGACTCATACCAGTCTGCGACGCAGCTTCCTCAGTATTCGACGCACATTACTGTTTGTGATCAGTGGGGAGTTGCTGGGATACCCTCGTTGGAGGAGAAGCAGCCCGAGTCGAGGGTGCTGAACGGTGGCCGGATTCTGGCGGCGTACACACTAGCAGAGCTTGGCAAGCTGGAGTATAGTAGTGAAGTGTCATACTCATCAGTGGGCGCCAAAGATGATGAGGTCAGCAAACTCGACCACGAGGTGTTTCTGAAGTTGAAGGAAATGGTGAGGACCGAGGTAGACTGCCAGGTTTGTTATGCTCTCTTCCTGGATCCCATGACCACGACATGCGGTCATACATATTGTCGGACATGCATTCACCGGATTCTCGACCACTCGGATCTGTGCCCGATATGTAGACGCGCTATTTCCGTTCAACCCCAGGCCAGTCCACGCACTGCGCCCTCGAATAGACGTCTCGTATCGATGATCAATGGTTTCTGGTCGGACCTTGTTGCGCTCCGCACCCAAGCATACAGGCTAGAGCAGCAAGCGAACCATGGAGGATTCGATGTCCCCATTTTCATCTGCACGCTATCGTTTCCATCTATGCCGCTATTTCTCCATGTATTCGAGCCGCGGTATCGTCTCATGATTCGACGGGCTGTCGAGGCTGACCGGACATTTGGTATGGTTCTGGGGAAGTCAACTCGTGGCCCAGACGATCCGGGCTTCATGGAACTTGGTGTACTTTTACGAATTGTAAATATCGAGTTTTTCCCCGATGGTCGCAGTCTGCTAGAAACCGTGGGTGTTTCGAGATTTAGGATTACACGGCACGGTTTTCTAGATGGCTACGTTGTTGCCAACATCGAGAAGGTCGATGATATCAGTCTAGCCGAGGAGGAGATGCTCGAGGCATCCGAACTTAACCAGGAGAGTGACATAACCGTCCTAGAAGCTGCAGATTCAACGTCAGCGTTGGCAAATGCGGAGCCGTTATCGACAACTCAAGCTACCTCCATGGCCTCGGATGGTAATCTAAATGCTATGTCGACTAGGGAATTATTAAAATTTGGTATCGATTTTGTCAGGAGGATGCAGGCGGAAAGTGTTCATTGGCTAACGGCCCGGATGCTGGCTATATACGGCGAATCACCGGAAGATCCTGCCACCTTTCCCTGGTGGTTCGCTTGTGTTTTTCCTGTGAGCGACACGGAAAAGTATAGATTACTAGGTACCTCAAGTGTGCGCGAACGCCTCAAAATCTCATGTCGGTGGATCGTGGAATGGGAAGCCAGTAGAGTAGGCATATTCAAATCCTTCCCCCCTTCCCTCCGGGCAGACTACTCCCATTGTCTTGACACGCTTGAGCACCAAGCAAGCTGTATGCCTCGCCCACTCTTAAGAAGGAATGCTAATCCATGTGTCCAGTGGTTAGTAGTTTGATCTTCTGCTCTACAGTTTGTCTGTTTATTCGAATTCTCCTTTACTACATACCATAACACCTACCTCCCTCCCCCCCTTTTACTCTCTATTTAAAATATAGTCAAGATCCCGAGTGAGAACACGCTGAACGTTTCTCCTATAACAGAAAGGACGTTTGTTGACGGACTTATCACGTTTCGCAGGCGCCTTTCAAACTGTCTGGTTACATGACAAGATGATTATCAGTTCCCGAATTATTTCAATGGATTCCCTTCACGGACAGTCCCTACAGAGCCCTGGAAATTGCGAAATGACATCACGAAAGAACAGACAAGAATTTTGGCTATATATTTGGATCTTGGATATTGGATTTTCCACCACGGAGTTCAAGAGGGGTCATTCTTCTTCATCGACATCTTCAGGAGCACGCATTTTTATTGTCATACAAGTGATACCATCGTGGCGATTGTTTCGGGTTATATTACATTTACTTATTTAGAATGAGGTTTGGCATAATCGACCTGTCAACTCTGGGGTTACAATATTATTGTTCCCATAAAACATAAATATTGCCTTTTATCTATCTCATCGGGTTTATTATATGAATGATATATCCACTGATCGAAACAATTGGGATTTTGAAAGTCTAATTGCCCGATTCTCGCACTCCCCTATTCGTTGATATTCGTTAGTGGGGTAGGTATCATAGAAGTCCAATTCATTCTGAATGCTTCATCGATCGATGTTGAATATTAAATATGGGAAGACACAGCAATTGCTTGCCACGCAACTTTGCTGGAACGTTGTGAATAGCCAGCTAGTGAAATTCTAACCACTCTCCTCGTAACTAGGTCGTAGAGAGACTTAGTAGGCGAGACATCTTGGTTTGTATCCATTCTGTAGTGATATGAATCAGGGGAATCACAGTGAACGGACGCTAAGAGCAATAATAATAATGATGAGAAATCGTTTCGCTTAGTTGAGCATGGGTAAGTAATACATGAAGTATTTTATATTGGGTATCTTTTTGAGGCCTATGACGAACAGGTAGCGCATATCTGAGAGCAATCCGCTACTTCTAATCGCGGCCTTGCTATTGCTATTGACGCTAATGGTAGGTAAATAGCCCAATGATCATCGACAGAAGATGAGCGGTTCGCTAGGTCGGGGTACATCTTCGATGCCCTTTCCCTAAGATTTAGGTTGGGTGAGCCTGATGCCCGCCCTATGATGGGTTTGCATCATCGCCATTGGTCTCGTCATTCATCGTAGTGTCCCCATCACCTGCCGCTTCTTTGTCAATACCGTTAGCTTCGGGTGTTTCGTAGATAAACTCTTCCAGGGCCCTATAGGCAGTCTCCAGGTCGTCATTTGTGATTATTTTGTCGTACAAATCACCAGAACCGGACTTGTCAATCTCTTCCTGAGCAGCCGTAAGCTCGCTCTGAATCTCTTCTTCCGACAAACCTCCCTTGTTCCTTATGCGTGTCTCGAGCGCTTCCAGGCTGGGTGGAGCGATGAAAACAACTCTGGCAGAGAACCCGTTGTCTTTGGCCGTCTGGGTACCCTTTGACACCCCCTTAGCATGTGTATATAATATATTATCAGAAAGAGAAAGCTTACCTCTCGGTCAAGTTGTATGAGAGCTACCTTGTCTAATGCTTCTGGAGCATTAACAAGCTTCTGACTTGTACCATATTGGACATCACCGTGAGCGCTTGATTCAAGGAAATAGTCGCCGTCCAGCATTGTATTGAAGGTTTTCAGATCGATAAAATGAAAATCCTGGCCTTTGACTTCGCCATCTCTTGCAGCTCGCGTAGTGTGCCGTATAATCTTGTTGAAAACACCCCTTTGCCTGTCTAGAAGTAGAGATACGAGCGCTGATTTGCCGGCACCGCTTGGTCCCGACAGTATGATTGGTTTTCTGTTCTCTGGTTGTTGCCCCTTAGGGACTCCCTCTTCTTCATCTTGTATTTCTTCAGCGACTGGTTCTTGGAAGATCGCATCCACATTTTTCCAATCTTCTATCTTATCGAATGCAGCAAGCCTTGATCGCCTTGCAATTCTCAAGGCTCTCCACGTTTTACTAGCCTTTGATTCCAGAAGTTGTGTCTTCTCTTTCTCGCTGTTTGCAAAATCGAGGTCAAGATCATCGCTGGCAATCTTGTTTTTGAAGTCTGCTAAATCAGGAAGCTTCCATCTTGTCGGATCCTTCAATTTTTCCAAAGATTGGTCGTCATCGTGTTCGTCCATGAAGGCCAGGGATAGTGAATTCATGCCGGCCTTGGGCCGTCTGCTGGTTGCGAGACGCTTTGCCCCGGTCTTTGCGTCGTTAAACTCCGTGGGAGAAACGGAGGGTCTTTCAATAGGGGGACAATTCTCTACCTTCCATCGAACCCACCCCTTGTCCCTTGATATAACACTTTCAACCACCCTGAAAAAGAAGAAGCCATCAGAGTCTGCTTGAATATAGCCTGTTATTCTTTCTTTCATCTTCTTGGCCCAGTTTTCCTATCAGAGAGGTTAGCTTATTGTGACAGTGCTCCCTGAGAATTACTAACATCTTCTTCCCCTAGATTCTTATCAGCGTACACCACGGATCTGTTCTGCTGGACGTTCGCAATTTTCGCCCTGGCCTGGGGTGTGAGAGACAAGAGAAAATCTAGTATTATGAAGGCCTGGATGAGGATGTGACGTCTAAAATATAGATCACTAATCTGGGAACCCATGGGATTAGCTCAGTTTGATTGTAGCTGCGATAAATGTGAATATTACCTCTAACTCAAAGAGTTCTCTACTTGTTAGGTACTTCGGATTATTGTTAGTCCTACGCAAATCTTCGTTCGTCTCTGCTGCTTTCCTTTTTTGGGGAATTAACTTGTACTCGTCGGGCCCTTTTGCAGTTTTTTGGATCTTCTCAACCGATTCAAAAGCACTCATAGTAGCTTCTATGCCGCTCTTGAATTTGGTGAGCTCAGCGGGATCGAAGAGGGTGGTAGGCTGACTGAAGAAGTGCTGTAAAGACCAAAAGACTGGATAAAGCGCGTCCGTGTCCAGGACCTTGTCTGATTCCGGCTTGTTTTTAGCTTCGAACGAGACGGCTTTTGGGGCAGACTTGGCGTCTCTGCCTTCGCTTCTTGCGTGATCACCTTCGGCATCGACGTCCATTTTGTCAGCCACCGACCCTTCGGAAGTGGCAGGAATTTCTTCAAAAGTGGTTACATTCTCTACGTGGTATTCACCTCGAAGATTAACAGAGCTTCGATCGCCGGGAGGAATGCTCTGAAACATGAAGATGTACACTCGCCCACAGAAGGCCGCATCTTCGGCGCGCGACAACCTTCGCAGTAGATCATTGCAGGATCTTAGAATGACGAGCGACTTTTGCTTAAGATTCTTAGCAGTTATCCGTTCCCGCCTGGATTCCAGAAAATCGAAAACCTTGCGACACCCGTCGACGGTTTGGCTATCGAGGAGCTCTTCCACAAGCCAGAAAAGAAGGGCCGGATCGCATTGTTCGTTATCGGACAAGACGGAGAGGAAGTCGAAGAGGTTCCAGACCCGCACAAATCCGGGAGCATCGATAGACGTGCCGGCCTATGCGTTCTTTCTTTAGCTAATTATTGGCTACGCACGAGGAGACAGATGCGACTTACGACCATCGAGCTGAAGATTTTTCGCGCAGCGGTCTCAACGGTAGCGTACAGCCTGACCTTCTCGGAGTCCCTGCCCTGGGAGGCAGCGTCTGTGGCTGGAGTGGTAAATATGGACGATAGGCGGACAATGAAAGGCTCGAAATGGGACTTGGTGAGGGGTGGCTCAATCGTAGTCGCAGGCTTGACCGTTTGCGCGTGAGCCAGCGCGTCCTTGAGGAGGTCGGTCATAGCGGATACTTGAGGCACTTCTTCCTCAGCGAGCGTCGTTATAGACATGGCGGCGGTGGTATTTCACACAAGACGCGCAATCGACGCATATAATCACGAGCGTTCTCCTTCAGCCTTGATATAAAAGAGTCGGCGCGAGTGATGCTGTGCGGTTCGGAAGCAGCAGTGAAATGGGTTTTCCTCAACAAACAAACGAGGAGGAGGAGACGATGGTGCAAGGTGAGAGAGCGGTACACATCTCGTTGTTGTTCGCGACAGCTACCCAAGTATTGTAAGGAGGTTAGACCTACAGTAGCATGTTTTTGTCTACTTCCACTATGAAGATATTGGTTAACACCTTTGAAAGTAGAGGTAGGTACTACCTTACCTGGAGGTACCTTGCTAGCTGCACGCAAGGGAGCTTCTGATAAGATAGGTCACAGTGTATGTACAAGCAATCATGTACCCGCATTGCACTTACCCATATAGGTAAGTCGTGTGGGTGCCATTTAAGCGCCCCTGTCTTTAGAAAAGCCGCCGTGCATTTAGCGCTATGAACACGCGACGAGGCTGAGAATAACACGCGGCTCTCTCTCTCTCTCTCTCTCTCTCTCTCTCTCTGTGCCGCGCCACAAAATCTCTAGTCTACTTACGTACTTTTATATAGCGTGTCCCCGAATGACGTCCTGATCTTATGCGCCAGCAGCATCACAACCCTCACAAGTCGTCTGCCACCCGCGAGCCCGGAGCTGCTCAGATCGCATTCGCACGTGCATTGTTGGCGATCGACCACTGATAAGTATTGCGAGTCCCGCCACCATGCCGACTGCGAAACGCCTGAAGAGCTCCGCCAAGGCCAAGGCTCGCGACAAGCCTCCGGCGAGACCCACGGTTGCAGACTTGGAGGGTGAGTCTGAGTTTGCCCAGCTGGCAAGGCAGCATTGGCTGAAGACGACCAAGAGTACTGCCAAGGTCAAGGTCAAGAACGACGTCTTGAAAAAGGGAATATGGGACGTGCTGGAGAAGGATGCTTTCGCCTACAAGTCACTGCTTATCCTCGAGGGGCTGCAGACTTTAGAGAGGTATTATTAACACTGCTCGTTTCGTCACCTCGATTGACTGCGCCGTTCGCTAACTCTCGGTAGCTATCTTTGGCCTGGATATTCCGAAGACTCATCCAACTTCCATGTCCTCCTGATCGCCCTATTGACGAATGTAAAAGCCCGAGAGAGACTCGAAACCTGGAGTATATTCGAAGATCGACCGGCCGAATTCTCAAGTTTGTTCAGCCGCATCTTGTCTATGAGCCTTGATCATACACTATCCCTGGCTATCCGCACGCACCTACTGAGTTTCATCATATTCGCCTTTCAAAGTCTTGACTGGACTAGCGTAAGGAAGGAGTGCGCACCCCTTGTGTCCATCGCTATCTGGCATAACCTCTCGTCCGATGCGAAACGAGAGACCAAATTGGCGCAGACACCGCAGCTTAAGAAATCATGGAAAGCTGCGGGGAAACGATACGACTCCGCTGACGATGCCACCAAAGCCCGGCTACGTTTCGAGAGAGCTTGGCTATACACGCTAGCGTTGGATTTTCTACGATTGCTATACGAAGAGAATAATGCACAAGTGAACGTCCTATACTGCGAGCGTTTTGTTGAATTTATCTCGGACCTATTGAGTCAGCTCCCCACACGACGATATGTTAGCACATTACTTCAGGACCTACACATTTTACCAGCTTTAAGGCTGTCTCCTATGTTCAACGACGAGGACAATGCGCTGCTTCGCGACCAATATGCGTTATTAAGCCATTATGTGCACTTTTCTATCGATGACCAGACGGGAGCACAATATAGCCGAACCGAAGCATACGATCGACACTGTGTCGAACTCGGAAAGCTTCAACGGGTCGCACTGCGGCATTTCAAGGAAAAGTTGACAGTTCTAGCCCTCTCAAACTATGCCTCCATCGATAAGAGGAGTGAACTCGAGAATCTTCTCGAGGTTTTGACAGATGACGAGCTTATCAAGCTTCTATCCCTTCTTGAATTACGAACAAATTATCCTGAGTCGACAAACATAGTTCTTGATAGGCAATTTCTAATGGAGGTGCTTCTATCAACGTTTGAGAAGCGTAAAACATTTCAAGAAACTGCCCGGGATTTGAGTATACTGCCCACCGAGGATAGTCTATTTGACCAGAGCCTCTTAAGGACGGATAATTATGATGCATCACGGCCACTTGCGTTACCAAAACTAAAACTTCAATATCTATCTGTGGGAGACTTTCTATGGAGGGCTCTAGTTCTTTACAGGTGCGAATCTTTCTATGGAATAAGAAAGGATATTAGCGACGTCCTGCGACGATTGAGGCCAGAAGTAAGACGTTCGGGGGAAACTGGCTTTGCTGGCTCGTCAAAGATGGCCTTGCCCATATCTCGACCATCCATACTAGAAGTGGTCCCGCCTTTAGTTGGAGATGATAAGCCGTCGGTTGTTCGAGCAGAGATTTCACTCGATTTTCGTCGATTAGGTGATCGTATCAGACGAGAATGGGACTCTCTCCGGCCTGACGATGTTGTGTTCCTCGTTGCGGTAGATGCCACCGCACAGACAGCTATCACGAATGGAAGCGGCAACAGTATCGCCGAGGCAAAAAAGCTTGGCGTTATCACTGTCCGCACGGCTGAGGTCGCCCAAATCCTAGATGAGAAAGGAAAATCGATCAGGGACCCGTCTGCCTACTTCAACGGCCCCAACAGATCACCGGTCAGGAGAATGCAATTACGGCTAGACGCAAAAATGTACAAGGAGGATTCAGAACGAGTCTCAAAAGGCAAACCTGACGTGTACGAGCGTATTAACCTAATTGTTCGTCGGAGTGGCAGAGAGAATAACTTCAAACCTGTCCTTGAATCCATCCGTACGCTAACACTTTCCGAAGTCCCGCTGGCATCATGGCTACACGAAAATTTCCTTGGCTACGGAGATCCTGCTGGTGCTACTTACAAGCATTTACCGAACCGAGTCAGCAAAATTGATTTCAGAGACACGTTCCTCGATTGGCAGCATCTTGTTGCGAGTCTCCCTGGGAAAACCATCGAGCCAGGCTTTGAAGTCACTAGTAGTTTTGGGCCCCCCTATGTTCTTGAATCCATAGACAAAGCGCCAGTGGAAATGGCCTCGAAAGCATCTAAGAAGAGAAGAAGAGACACGGAACCTGCTATGCTTGCTGAAATAGAAACTTATAAAGTTTCTACATACAAGCCACCAAATCTAGGGCCGTACCCCGTTGATGCGCCCAAACTGAACGCAGTCCGTTTCACGGCAACACAAATTGAAGCTATCATGTCTGGAACTCAACCAGGGCTGACTGTCATCGTTGGACCACCGGGAACTGGGAAAACTGATGTGGCAACACAAATAATCAACAACATCTACCATAATTTTCCCGAACAACGAACACTTCTAATCGCACACTCTAATCAGGCGCTGAACCAGCTATTTGCCAAGATTGTAGCCTTAGACATTGATGAGCGACACCTTTTACGGCTCGGCCATGGTGAGGAAGAGCTTGATACTGAAGGGAATTTCAGTAAACATGGGCGAGTAGAATCGTTCTTAGAGATTAGAGACCGGTACTTGCACGAAGTGAATCGTCTAGCCGCAAGTATGGGTGCTCCAGGTGCTCATGGCAACTCGGCAGAAACTGCTGGTTACTTTAACTCGGTTTATGTGCAACCGGCTTGGAAAAAATTCACGGAAATCATGAATGATAGCAGCTCGTCGGCTGCGGATATCATTCAAGCATTCCCGTTTCACAGCTTTTTCTCTGATGCGCCGCAACCGCTCTTCCCTGCTGAAGATGATCGGCCGGCAGTTGTAGATGTTGCCGAAGGGTGTTACCGACATATATCGAAAATGTTCTCTGAGCTGGAGGATGTTCAGCCTTTTGAAATTTTGCGACGGGATCGCGACAAGGCTAACTATCTTCTCACAAACGAAGCTCGCATTATTGCCATGACTTCGACGCATGCCGCTATGCGACGATCTGAGATTGCGTCTCTAGGTTTTCATTATGACAATGTCGTGATGGAAGAAGCGGCACAGATTACTGAAATCGAGAATTTCATTCCTTTGGCCATGCAAAAACCCAAGGATGGGCAAATGGCGCTACAGCGGGTTGTTCTCTGCGGCGATCATTACCAAAATTCGCCTGTTATTCAAAGCCTTGCCTTTAGACATTATGCAAATCTTGAGCAGTCACTATTCTCCCGTCTTGTTCGTTTGGGCATACCAGTCGTCACGCTTGATCAACAGGGTCGTGCACGACCATCCATTGCAGCACTGTACCAGTGGAGATACCCGAATCTTGGGAACTTACCTCACGTTGAGAGCCTCAGAGAGTTCCAGACCGCCAACGCAGGGTTCAAGTACGAATACCAGTTCATTAACGTACCTGACTACAAAGGCCATGGAGAGGTCGAACCAACGCCTCATTTCATCCAAAATCTAGGTGAAGCCGAATATACTGTTGCACTGTATCAATATATGCGGCTGCTTGGTTACCCGGCGTCAAAAATCAGCATCTTAACCACATACGCCGGTCAAAGAGCACTAGTCAAAGATATCTTAGCTTTCCGGTGCGAGAATGAGTCCATTTTTGGTATGCCTAAGATCGTTACAACGGTCGACAAATACCAGGGCGAACAAAATGACTGTAAGTTAATATCTGATCCTTGTTGGAATGACACATGCTAATAAAGCCCAGATGTCATTCTCTCACTCACGCGCACGTCGAGAGTCGGGTATCTTCGAGACATACGACGCCTGACGGTGGCACTTTCTCGTGCCCGCCTTGGCTTGTACATTGTTGGCAGAAGGGAAGTGTTTGAGGCGTGCTACGAGCTTCGATCTGCGTTTGATCTATTACTTCAACGACCGGACAAGCTAGTGCTGTCCACAGGTGAGATGTGGCCATCTTCTCGTATCTTGGCCGAAGAGAAGGGGACGGCGGCGCCCAACGAAGCCATTATGGAAGGCGTAGAGCATCTCGGTCAATTTGTCTACGAGATGACAGTATCGAAAGTTAAACAGCTGCGCGCTGAGCAAGGCCTTGCGGAAGAAGAGGTTGGTGAGACGATGCTGCAGCCCATACGTGAGGAAGACGAAGTACAGTACGTAGATGCGTCAAGCGACGAAGAAGATGAGGAGCAGGAAGAAAACCCCCAAGAGCTAGGAGACAAACCCGAAGAATAATTTTCTCGGGGTTGTCACGGTCCTTCGAACGTTGGTGAAGAATTCACATGTTCTATACTTTATCAACCTAGTGTAATTATGCTATGTATAGGTAACTCAGGAGTACAAAATGCCGGCAAGTAGAAAATCAACGAGCTGCTATAGACTACCTAGGTACCTAGGTAGTCATAACCCCCTCCTCCCCCCTTCACCTCACCCTTCACCTCACCCTTCACCATGTGTTTTTATAGTGTTTGGAATTAATCCGAGGTTCTGTCCGGAGTTTACCATGAGCTCGCGCGGAAAACAATTATTTCTGCTACTAGAAGGTTTTATCGTTTTCGGATATTAACCTTGTTGGCAGAGCGCGACGATCCGTCATGCTCATGACATGCATATGTCTAGCGAAATTCCGTAGCAGACTGACAGTACATCTACCAACTCTATTCTAGTGTACGCACAACCCGCGCCAATCAAAATACCTATTTCGATCAGAAATGTAAAAAAAAAAACAATACCACACAGGGCATTGGTCGCCTTCGAGGCGAAACAGGTCCACTAAAAAAACCGATGAATTCTACTGAGGTCACTCTGCATGCCCGCCAGGGTTATTTTGGGCCATTACATTAAGCCCATGCAAGACATAGCTCATGGGTAATTGGGCGGGTGCTGTAGATATATGCTACTTACAATGTACTTTAGTAGCAGCTATGTTCTTTATTAACACTACCTACCTAGGTACTTGGAATTTAGGTAATGAACCTTCGCAACTCCGTATTATAGACTAAGTTGTGTTCCAGTTCTTCCTTTCCTTTGTGTTATATTTAAGTCTGACTGACATCCAGGCACTTTTGAGTCATCTCAGATGCACGGACATAATTGAGTTAGATTAGATCGTATCCAGGCGCAAATAGTCAAACACGACTATTAACCGTGCGATAATACTGTGGAGTTGTTGTGTGCCCGCCGCAGAGTATCAGGTAGTACACGTAAATAAATCGGGAAGAGCTGAGGAGGGAGAATACCTACCTACATGTACCTTACTGTGTGAGGCTAGATAATTAGGGTTGGTTGATAGGGTTGATAGACGGAGGACAAACACAGTGAATTGCTGATGAAGAATTCAAGTACCTAAGCTGTCCTGGGTGACCCGGTCTATGTATCTATCTAAATCCTGACAGGGCTCTGTTGATTTCTTTTTCTATTGCTTCTTCTACTCCTTCTTACGCGCTCGGGAACCCAACTTATATTCCCTCTCCTTTTTCCTGAATTTTTTCTCAAGGCTTTTTCCTGGTTGGTGGACAGCCTGAATCACACTCTCCCTAACCTGCGGCTGGGTCTTCCAAAATGGGGAAGGCCAGGGTTATATGATATATGTACTTATATATACCTACGCTGTAACCTTGTCACGGATCCGTGGCCTCGGTTGGATCGACAAGCGAGAACACGTTGGTCAGCGCTACTTGCGTATTGGAAACTGCGCTTTTTACCTTTTTTCCTTCCTGTTCACATTTATCTACAGCCAGCCATGCGTATCTTTACCTACCGCTGAGACTAACACCTATACGAACTTTTCAAAGCTCTACATGTCTATCACTAGTAGGAGATGAGCGCTTTAGGAACAAACGGCTTTCAGAGGAAAAGTACCTGGTCTAACCGAATGTCGCAACGGAAGACATCGAAGTTCCCGGGATTGCATGTGATGCAGTGCTACATAAAAACCCTCTCTGCATCCCTTTGATAGGTGATGGGGGCAAACGTGCGCATGCAAGCCCTATCCCTAAGTATTGACCAAGGCCAACAACCACCGGATTGTCAATGCTATTAGTCATTTTGGGGAGTGCCGAGTCGTCATCTGGACTTAAAGGCCTGTAGGTACTTTCTTTCTGTATGTCTAACACGCAAGGTTTTTGTAGTAGGTAGGTACTTGATTCCCTTGTTGCGTAATTAAGGTACACGGCTCCCGAGGCTTACATAAACTTACCCCATTTACATACTTACCTGGTATTCTTAGATAATAAATGTGTGTGTGCATGTGCCTCAACAATTGATTACTGAGGTCTCTGACAAGAATGATTCATTTTTTTGACACTTGCATTGCCGTAGGAAATAGACGTATTTTACAACTGCCTATGTAAAACAGTCTCCTATGCATTCAGTCAACTGACACTGACGCACTTTCGGTTATGAGGATAGAGAGTGGCGAGGAAGCGAAAGACTCTACATACTGGGTGCTGATAAGAAGAGAGAATATTCCATGAAACCTCGCATGGAGGATATATTGGCGCTGGTATAAAACCTGCACGGACTTAGGAGACAAGACGGACGCGGAAGAATCCCACTTAAGATACATGTCAGAGCCCATGGTGCAGTGGCGAATTTTGTGGACTGATAAGAGGAGGTATGGATGACAACCACAATTGTGTAGCCATTCTCGAAAGCTTGTGGTAGTCCATTTGTGGGGGGTAATTCCTCGCTGGAATAGGAACCTGAGTTCTGCCTGAGGAGGTATGTAGAATGTGTACCAGGTAAGGACGCAATGCTTTCTTACTTTTGAATAAGGTAACTAAGATAGAGGCTTGGACCACCGGCATTTATATTCGCAGGTTTGCATACTTTCACACGTCGATGTAGCAGGTTAGTTAATAACATGAGGTTTAATAAACAATGCCCTTATTCTCGAAGATTTGTTGTATTTATGGTACACTCACCTATCAACCTAATGCCTACCCAAGGTCCTGATAATAATCTATAGCCTACAGTACCTTAATAGCACCCCAAATCCATACACGGAGAACATGGAGCCCGAGAATAGGTAACTTTCGCCCCGATAAAATACCGGATGAGTTGGGTACCTACCTAACCTAGGTAGGTAAACATTTAGGTATTTATATGGAAGCAAGCAGCAAAATTAAGAGAAAGAAAGCTTGTCATAGTAGTAGCTGCTTAGATTAGAGCATGATTGCTGCTGTACTACCTAAGTAAGTAGGTAGTATAACTTCCCCTTTGGGCTGCCATCAGGTGCTACCTGGAGACAGACAAACCCCTACAGGCTACAGATATGGGAGCTCAGAATGACGACCATCAGCAACGCACTGTGCGTACAATGAAGAAATCACTATGCAACATGCGCTTATAATAGCTCTGCTAGTACATCCGCCTACTGGTGGTCATTCCCCAAGCAAACGTACGAGTATTGCCGCTATTATTATCGCTGTTCCAGTACCCACACGAGCCAAACGCTCGGGCTGAGTTGTCTATTAACACAGTGCACAATAGCGACTCGCGCCCAAACAACCCCATTTACTACAATAGCATATGCCTGGCTACCTAGTACTTACAAGTAGCGACCCGGGCGGACACAACCCACAGCGAAAGCACCCCCCCAGCCTTAACCCCTTCAAAAAAATTTCCCGTCACCAATTTTTTTTTTTCCCACTCTTTCATCACCCACACATACTTGATCTCCTCTAGATCATCAACACAACGACCTGGGAAGACACACCCCTTCTGAAGGTCGTTTTTGGTAACTTCGTTGCCTCAGGATTTCCTTTTTGTAGGACGGACAACATCTGCATCTCTCTGTATTCATTTACAGAGAATCCTCTCCACTCATCCGCTAAGACAACATCAAGCGACGGAGCCGACGGACTATATACGCCCTGCGCACCGCATCGAATCAATCCTCTTTATCTCCTCCCTATTTGGCGGCCGCTTCTCCCCCAGCGACCACACACCAACTACCTACCTGCTAGCAGTAGTTTACACTTCACACGTTTCCTCTGCTGCGCAACCTTGTTGTTGTTCCCGCGCAACGGACATAGCACGAAACTTTCATTCTTTCGCCACGACGAGCAGCTAGCTAGCCATCGACTGCCTGCTTGCCCGCCTTGTTTTTCTCTCGTGCACATCTTTGCCATCACGGCTCGAGTCTTCGTCATCGCGACCATCGTGCTCGGAAAACGGTGCTCACACCACCATCCAACTAATTTAATTTGCGCAACCCATTCCTTACATTTCTACACTGCGTCTTTTCGTCTCTTCGGATTTGATATTCGACTGTAGACGCTCCGGCTACTTCCTTTCTTACCGTCTTCGGCACTGGAGAGGATTTTATCCCGCACGCACACACCGAGTGGCATACGAGAGAGCAAGAAATACGCCAACGATCACTAAGCTGCTGGACGCCCTCGTCATTGTTACTTATGACTTCTAAGGACACCCAACAGCCCGCAAACCCTGCGTCCAACAACACTGCGGCTCCCGCTGCTACGTCCTACGCTTCGGCTGCCGGCGCAGTAAAGAAGCCGTCATCGACGCCCGTTGTTGCGACTGGGTCGAACCAGCCTATTGTTGCCGCTGGCTCCTCTGCACCCACTCCAAACCATGCAAAATCGTCGTCCGTATCGCCTATGAACGGCCGACCCAACATAATGCCCGCAGTCCCCGTGCCAGCAGTTGCGCACGGCACCTCTACCTTGAACGGCCAATCAGACCACAATCGCAAGAGCTCTGTGACGATTAGTGCCAACGGGCCTAATAATTACCCCACGAACGGTGCTTCTACCGGTGGCAAGCCTGGCATTCAGTTCGGATATCAGGATTCTCCAGCTGCTTCGCATAGCACACCGCAGCCTCCCACTGCACCAGTCCCTATTCCTACTAATCGTACCGTTATGGAGCCCCGAAGCTCTCCCAGCCCGATTCCTCAACCCTCGATCAGTGGTGGCAGACCTTCATCCGGCGCTGCCTCATCCAATGCCGGTGTAGCCTTTGGCAGCTTCGATAACGACCAATCTCACATGAGAACTCCTTCGGCAGATCCCAGCGCACTTGGTCCCCAGCACTCTCCACATATTCGACGCGGCTCTAATGTTAGCGACATCAGCAACCACGCGGGACCTCAGCCTGGAGGCATGGGCCGCGGTAACTTCTCCGGTGGTTCTCGTGGAGGTCGTGCTTATAGCGGTGGATATAATGCTGGGTATCCTCCCAATAACTTTAACCGAAACCAACAGGGCAATCAAGGACGAGGTGGAATGCCCCCAAGTTTTCCTAACAACGGTCGTCAGCACGGCTTTGGTACACCGCCACAGCAAAACCGCAGCCCAGCTATGGCCGCTGCTGTCCCACAGGGTGTGCCTACCATGCCTCCTCCACCCTATTACTATAATCAAGCTTCTGTAGGCCCCAATCAGGTACATCATCAAACGTTCCCTTCTTCTAGTCAACAGCTTCTTGAGCGTTCACAATCCAAACACAAGAAAAAAGGACTCCGTCGTGATAGCGAGAAGTACTCGGGTCTTTACAGACGAACAGAGCCTTTCCGGCATGATTATGACGTGAGACCAAGACGCTTTAGTAGGCGACTTGATTCACGGATCAGTATGATTGATGGGCGACGACCCGTGGGCCAGGTTCTGGTCGATAGAATCGATAGCTCATCGACATCTGATTCGCCAATGCTTTCCTTGCCTCAAAACTTTTCTATTCACCCTCAAACAACCCGAGAAGTCGGCCACATAGATTTGTCACCCGAGAGTGGGAATTTTGATCGGTTGCTAACCAGCGTGAAACAGAATTATTATCAGGGCCCATATGATCACAGGAATACGATGCCGCCAATGCAGCCAATGCAACCGATGCAGCCTGTGCATGGTTTCCCAGCATACCCAAACATGCATGGGGGGGGGTCTCCTCTTCCTCATTATCAGCAACCATTTGTACAATCTCCTTACCCTCCTACTCATCAACCAATGTCACGTAGCAACTCCTCGCAAATATCAGAACAACGACCCGCTTCGAGTACTGGTCAGAGCCAAGTACCAGTTGCACAAGGCACACCGCAACAACAAGCCGCTCAGCTAAAGCCTGTTGTGGCCCAGTCTCCCCACTTTACTCGCCCTACGAAGAGAAATGCCGCGATCACCATCAAGAATGAGGCTGGTGAGGCAATTGATCTTAAAAATCTGAAGCCTCCCACCCCAGCATCGCCGGCTTCAACTAGCCAGCAATCTAGAACCCCCCCGGTCATATCATCTACTCCTACCCCCCCTCCCAAGGCCTCCACACCTAAATCATTTGTTTCGACCCACAGTCGAACAGATAGCACCTCCAATTCAAAGACTGTTGAGGAGAAACGCAACGAGTTCAGGGAGAAGGTTCAGCAGACTGCTAGTGGTGACAAAGATAAGGAAGACGATGAGACAAAAGCCTCAGCTGAGAAAGCTGCACCCGAATTGCAGTCGACAAACACGGCAGTTCAAGACGAGCCCAAATCGTCTGAAAACAAGGAGAATAGTATCGATGAGAAGCAGACCGAGGAAGAAACAAAACAAGCTGCTGTCGCTGAGCCACCAGCATCTAAAGCTTCTGACGAACCAAGTAATGACAGACCATCTGATGAGGACGAACTAGAACGTATAATACGCGAAATGGAAGAGGCCGATGCCAAGCGAGAGAAAGAAGAAGAGGAACGGCGTGTTAAGAAACAAGCTGAGAATGCTGCAAAGAAAAAGGCCGATGAAGAAGCTCGGATTGCCAACGCTGCCGAAAATGATCGAAAGTTGCGCGAGCAAGAAAGAGAGATGGAACGGCTCGAGGAAGAGAAAGAACTCAAACGCGCCGCCGCTAAAGGACAAGCCGAGAGTGCCGCTGAGCTTTTGAGGAAGAGCGCAAATTCCACGGACGCAAGTGCCAAAGAGACAGCTTCCACGGTCAGTGAGGCGGCTGGAAAATTGGCAGGTCTCAACCTCATTGACAAAATAGCACCTAGCTCTGGTGCAAGGGCCAGCCCTAGTAATCGTGCTCCCAAACCACAAGCGCTCAATCTTGCTCCACTCAATACTAAAACTGTCGAGCCTCCTCAACCTAGTGCTGCCTTGCAATCATTGAAGACAGCCAGAGTCTTGGATGTAATCAGGACCGATATCTACCCACCAGGTATCAACTCGCCAAATCCGGCCTTGAATGCCGCCGTCACCAAGAAAGGTACTTCGTTCAAGTACGATTCTGCCTTCTTGCTACAGTTCAAGCCAGTTTACACAGAAGTGCCATCCGTAGACTTTCATCAGCAAGTCAAGAACCTCATCGGTGATGGTGATGGCGGACGATCGGCCTCAAATCGGTCAGGTGGCGGTTCTGGGAGGCAGAGCACTAGGGGTAGCACCTCCAGTTTCCCTATGGGTAGTTTTGGTACTGGAGGTGTATCACAGCTTCCACCCGGCAGCACTTCGACTCAACGGTTTGAGATCAGCAACAAGGCAATGGCTGGACGGCCCGGTACAGGAATCACTCTTGGCAGCTTCCAGCGGCCAGGAGGCGCGTTTGCCGGAGGCAACCCAATGAGCAGAACGCCATCCTCGAACATGGGCAGTATGCCTCACTCATCTCGACAAACAAGTCGGCGCAATGCAAGCAAGCCCAATACAGTCAATGCCAAATCGGAAGCCCAGGCGGCTAAGAGTATGCCTCTAACCCAAGGCATGAAGATTGACGCGCTTCAGACAAGTTCAACTGGCTGGAAGCCTACTAGCGTTGGTAAAGTGGCTGCATCTGGCAGCTCATCAGGCAATCTAATGGACCCTGCTATGGTACAGCGAAAGGTCAAGGCTGCCCTTAATAAGATGACCCCGGAGAACTTTGATCGTATCTCTGATCAAATCCTCGAAATTGCTGCACAGTCGAAGGAGGAGACCGACGGCAGAACACTTCGTCAAGTCATCCAGCTTACCTTCGAGAAGGCAACCGACGAGGCTCACTGGGCTTCGATGTACGCCAAATTCTGCAAAAAGATGTTGGAGACAATGAGCCCAGATATTCGGGATGAGAGCATCAAGGACAGAAATGGCAAAGTTGTCAATGGGGGTGCCTTGTTCAGAAAGTATCTTCTCAATAGATGCCAGGAAGAGTTCGAGCGTGGTTGGAAGGTCCAGCTTCCTGACCCCAAGGAAGGCGAGGATAAGAAAGCTGCAGCGGCCGCGTTGCTTTCCGACGAGTACTACCTGGCCGCTGCTGCGAAGAGAAGAGGTCTCGGCTTAGTGCAGTTCATTGGTGAACTGTACAAACTCGGCATGTTGACAGAACGGATCATGCACGAATGTGTCCTAAAACTGGTCGACTATTCGGGCATTCCTGATGAGGCCGAGGTAGAGTCTCTCTGCAAACTGTTGAGGACTATCGGCGGTAACCTTGATGCTGCTGAAAAGGGCAAACCTATGATGGATGCCTACTTCCAGCGCATACAGTCTATGATAGAACTTCCTGGGCTACCTAGTCGTTTGCAATTTATGCTCATGGACGTCGTCGACCTGCGCAAGGCTAACTGGGTTTCGAAAGAGGCCAACAAAGGACCTAAGACCCTTGAGGAAGTTCGAGCCGAGGCAGAAGCTCTGGCAGCCCAGAAGGCTGCTGAGGCTGCTCGAAGCAACCAGAGAGGGGGCGGAGGTCGCGCACAACTTGGTCGTGGGGATGCGCGACATCTTCCTAGCGGGTTTCCCCAGCCTCCATCTAACCAAGTTGGAATCGATGATCTACGGCGTCTCAAGGGTGGTGCTAGCCGCCCATCAAGCACCAATCTCACACTCGGCCCAATGTCAATGCTGAATTCGCGCAGCAACAGCGGTCGACGCCTTGGGCCTGGTGGCTCTCTGAGCCGTGGCGCGGATGATTCGGGCGCTTCGTCTAGAACTGGCACTCCCCCAGTCCGAGAGACGCCAACTAGCACCAACTCGTTCGGGTAAGTCAAATCAACATCAAAGTAACAGCATATGTATACTAACGTGCCCTACTTCAGTCTATTAGCCAACATGGACTCGGAGCACCCTGGTTCGCCTCCATCCACTGCAGCATCCCCTGCCTTGGCTAAGGCCACGCCTGAGACCTCGGCTGTTAATGAGAAAGGAGGCAACTGAGTACATTATACACTCAGTAATAGATATGTACTGCATTCTTGGCCGCATCTTTATGCATAGACTCGAACCACGGTTTTGCGTTGCATTTACGGGGACTGCAAAAAGGTGCCTTAAAAGTTCCAGGTTTTTCTTTCCATCATTATGATACCACGAGTCGGATAGATTCTCCCTGCAACTTGTTACTGTCAGAGTCATATTCTCGATAATTTCCAATTCCTAAGTTCAATTTTCGTGGCATTTTTAGGCTTTCGGCAGCTCTAAGGAGTCAATTGGCTGCCTATAATGAAGGCTACCTTATTATGCATGCAAGATATGAGGGTTTCAGGGCATGACTTTTGAGCCAACCCACCACCACGGAGATGAATTGTTCCACGCAGTGGAAATGAAGGTTGGAAGTTTGATAGCCTTGCCAGGGAATGGGTGGGTGGAAGAGGTGGGACTATGCAACCAAAGCATCGACTATGAAGATGGATGACCGAGGAGGACGAACTCTCCTAGGGTCTTAAATTACATTTAATTCTACGTGATCTTGGGCTGAGCATAATCGACTTGATTTGCCCAATTGCGATTGTTAGCTTGATGCTTACATGGCTGGAAAGGGAAACCCAGTTGTCGAAGAGGTTGGCGAATATTACTGACGCCGCGGGTCGGTCGATTGAGTAGCGCAGAATACAACGGCAGGTCTCGTCCGTACTGCTCATGGGTGGGGAGCGCCAGTGATACGAAGAGTATGGGTGATAAAGAGGAGGCAAATAGGACAGACGTCCTATGCACTTGCTGTATACCACTTAATCCTAGACAACCAGCCAGTGGCAGTTCGCGAGAATCTCAGACTATTATATTCATCCAAGCCTTGTCACATACACCTATCGCGGATTGGAATGGTCTTGTAGTTTGTTAGGCCTGTGCATGATTGGATGGATGGTGGTGTATTCAGTAGTAATGACTTAGTTTTAAGCAGGTGTACTAAGGGATGACCACATAAATCATATTACGATATCAAATTTAACAATAGAGTTTTTGCAGAAATGATCAATGGGCAAGACCACCACTTAGCTAATTAATTAGGCTCACACCTTGTGTCTAGTCTAGGTAGACAGTCGGTTCAAGTTGATCTTACCTAGGTACTTATACATCACAACTCACAATCTTGCTCATTGAATTAAGAAGGTCTATCATTTGTGAAGATGATCAAACGCAAAGCATTAACATAATATTTCAAACATCGTAACCTAGTCGCCTGCTTACCCGGAAACGCCGTCAGGATGATAGAAACCGCTACCTGTGCCA
Source organism: Xylaria sp. FL1042 (assembly GCA_022495085.1). Taxonomy (NCBI): domain Eukaryota; kingdom Fungi; phylum Ascomycota; class Sordariomycetes; order Xylariales; family Xylariaceae; genus Xylaria; species Xylaria sp. FL1042. The sequence goes on from MU380283.1 coordinate 39,063, forward strand.
AATCCAGCAGAAAACCTATGACCATGTCTCATAGGACCATGCAATCAACCAGAACTCGGTGTTCACATCGCAACCAAGAGTTCTGAATAAAGATGCGATCATCAACTATCTCCAAGTAAGGGGTTGGACAAATTAAACATGTATGTAGACCAACTACCCTCTCGTTCGGTCATGAATGATGAGGTGATGGGACAGAATCCCACCCCCAAGATCATTCTGCCCCCTCATATCTAATTCTTCAAACAGCAACAAATCCGAGCTTTGAGAACAAGGTGTCCATGGCCACCCACTGGCGGCCACATTTCTCAAGGTACTTATCAGCAACGCCTTTGACAGTGGTGAAGCGGACGCGGTTGTGCTCAGCAAGAGTCTTGATGCGTTCCTGCTCCGCAGCGCTCAGCGCCCCGGCATTTCCTTCGCCGCCGAGACCTGTAGCGCCGGACTGGGCCTTCGTGCGAGCCTTGTCGACGTCCCAGAGGGACGCAAAGTAGACTAATTGGTTGTATATGTCTCGCTCAGAGTATTCGTAGCGCATGCGGCCCGAGCAGCCCGTCGCAAGGCCCTTGGGCCCCATGCACCGGGTGCCGTAAACAGACAGCTGACGAGTGCGGTTTCCACATAATTCATCGCTGCACACGAGCCAGCCTTCGTAGTAGCGCGAGGTTTGCGCACGTATCGCATGCTCGAGCTGTGCTACGATGCTGAGGTTCGGAATGATGTATGAGCAAGATGGGCAGGAGACACCTTGCGCCGTCACGTTCATCGCTTGACTAGCCTCTGCGTTGGGAGCAGCTGGAAGGAGACCCTCAAATGGCGAAGAGACTTTGCACTTTCGACAGCGTAGGGAGAGTCGTGTGCAACCGCTGAAGCGAATCTCATCAGAGATCTGGGATTCCATAGGATGAATCTCGAGGTTGTTAGAGTTAGATTGGTTCGAGGAATTATTAGCATAGCGGCGCACATCCAGACCAAGCTGTTCGGCTAACTGCGATGTAGACGTGCCAATGATATTGGCACATAGACGCTCAACAGGGGGGAAGATTTGCTTTCCAATATACCACTCAACGTCTACCTTGAGATCCGAGTCCTTTTTCGTGAGGTCCTGAGGCGTATACGCGCGCTTGGCAACAGGTTCCGAACTTGTCTTGCTGTCACCAGTCACGACATAAGAGATGACATCTCCACGACGAATGGGTTTACCCCGTGCGATTTCCCGAAGAGCGACCTGAACTTGTGGCATCGAGTCCGCATTGGGATATTCGTTTGGCGCCTTGCCAAGCTGCGTGTATATGATGTACTTTTGGACGGGAACTGAATGTTCGCGCATCTTCGTCGAAATCTCCCGCAGATACTCGTGTATACGCTGGATAGCGACTTCGGTTTCTTCACCCGAAAGTATTTCGTTCAATATCCGAGACGAGATCTCTTTCGAAAGACCACAATACTCTCTACGCTTCATATCCAGACCTTTAACCTCCATCTTTTCGACAAATTTGCCACCAGCAACCTCGACAAGATTGATCGCAGCATACTTCTTTTTAGCCTGTAACAGAATTCGTCGAAAAACGTTATCAATATCAATTTCAAGCAGACGATACCGTTCGTTGACAGCCTTTTTGAAATCATTGCCGACTTTCAAAGCATCTGCCACTGACTCCACATTGGCGTTGATCATGACAGAGTCTGTATCACCATAGATAACCTGCAGCGATTTAGACTCAGCAAGCTCTTTGGTACTACGGAGGATCTCACGACCCTTGAACGTAGTAAGCACAGCCAGGGGTCGCGCATAGAATCGCGATTTGGTATATCCCAGACAACCATACATAGAGTTTGCAGTGAGTTTGAGAGCGAGCTGTTTAATATCCCACGTGGCAAGCTGCTCTGGAGTGGCATTTTTGTCTTTCATAAGCGACTTCACTTGTCGCCGACGACTAACAAGTGTGGCGATAAGTTTTGGCAATATCCCTTGTTCTTGTTCAGTGGGGACTTCTGGCACTCCATCCTCATCTTCAGACTACAGCAAGCATCAGCATAGCCTCATTACACACGTATAGAGTAAACTTACCAGTCCAGCCCGCTCCACAGTTGTGAAGCAGATATTGAACTCCTGGATGATGGAGGGGTACAGGGAATTGAAATCCATGACAAGCACAAACTTGTCATATAATCCCTTCTCAGGCTCGAAAACCAAACCACCTTTGTACTTGTCTTTCTTCTTGTTAGCAGCATTGTCATCTTCGTCTGCCTCGTCCACAGCCTTGGCTCGTCCTTTGAAGAACTGCTTGTCGGGGCATATATACTTGTTGCGATGAAATTCATGTAGCAAAATATATTCATTTCGCTCGGCTCGCGTTCCAGTCAACGTTCGAGCCCATGAATTGCCGGCCAAGTTGGTCAAGACCTTTGTCAGAGGCAATATCTGTGTCCTCAAGGCCAGAGCAGCGATGAAGTATGTGTCCGCTTCCATATGGGTAATGTAATCCATAAAGCCATTCTTCTCAGTGGCCCACGTTTTCAGAGCTGCCTCATTATCTACGTCCCTACGACGTGTATCGTCACTGAGATATAAGTTACACATCTCAGTAAGACTCCAAGATTGGCACTTGTACATGACCGATTTTCCTGCGTCATTGGCAAGATCGCATAAGAGACGACCAGCCATGATTTGACGCTCGGCAAAAACGTTACCACCAGCCTTTCCTATCGATGCCGGCCATTGCGTTCTGCGGAGTCGTCCAAGACGTGCCCATTGCGGCGTCTTTTTCTCATGTAGTCTATTCAGTATGATGCTATAATCAACACCTTCAAGTTGGTGTCCGAGAATAACGTCAGGGTCGACGGCATCAAGTTGGGCGAGGAAGTATGGCAGGATATCTGCTTCTTTCTTCATCAAGTTGATAGAACCTTTCTTCCTGCCTTGCGCTAGCTTCTCGAACCCGTAAGGGAACGAGGCACCGTTGGGCCTAACCACAGTAAATGTCCGAGATAGAAGTTGATTGGCCGGTGTGGTATCGCTGAGTAACACATTTTCATATATCCGAGCACTGATTGCAAGAATCTCTGCTTTGTTATCCTTGACATTGAAGGTCGTTCGCATGGCTAGACTCATCAAAGTAAGGGGAGGCGCGTCCAAATTGTCCGAATCGCTCAGCGGGGATATTGTATCTGGACTGCTAACAACGACTTCGAACTTAGCATATGAGCTGTTCTTCAAAGTGCTGAAGTCGGCATCTTTGATTTTCAGCCAGCATGGGCCCATGATGTTCTTCCATAGCACAAACTGTTCGAATAACGCAGTGTTTGTACCAAATACCTGAGAGAATGTCTCGCCGGTTATATCGGCAGCAATCTGAGGCTCTGTTTCCAGGTTAATTTGCAAACGTTTAGATCACTGCCAAGGTACAAAACCTACTGGTATACGGGTATAATAACTTAAGATACTGAGCTTCGCGAGGAATTCCAGGCAGTTCGAAGGCGTATTTCCTGTTGCAAGGTTTGATCTTGTGCATGCCGACGCTCATCTTAGTCATGATGTCATCAACTTCGGAGTATATATCCATCATTTCGACTTCCTCGCTTGTATCTCGCCCGTCCCGCTGGCGATACTTTCGAGGTAGAAAAAACAAGTTTCTCATTATATTGTCAACTTTGACAAAACAACTGACGTAAGCGCCCGTCTTCTTGTTCTGTACTTTGCCAAACAGACAAAGGGAGCCATTGATCTCCGTGTAGTCGGTCCAAAACATGTTGAAACTACCATCTTCTTCGATAGCATCCTTGTAATCCATTTTCCCAACGGTATGAACCTGAGGAATTGAGCTGCCAACGACATTCAATTTTTCCGTCAGCTGATTCCACGACGATGAATCCACGTCAGCTTCAGGGGCTTTCGAAGGAGAAGAACCAGCAGGTGGAGGGTAAGGGTCGGGCTTAATCAGCTTTTTAACAGGTCGAGAGGCAGATAGATTGACGTTCGTTGCGTTTATGGCGCCGGTGTGAGCTACCTCCATCATCTCTTCATCGTCATCTTCATCTGTGGGCGTGACCTTGACTTGGGCTTTGCGTGCAACTGCTCTGGAGATAGGCGATGAGGGGACCGGCATCGGGTCGCTCATCACATCATCGTTAACCTGCGGCGGCAACTCATCTTCTACAATGGGTAGGTCATCATCGTGGACATTTTCGGGCAGAGGTTCAGGGGAAAGGGGCTCCGGGCTGAGCCTCGCCTTTTTGGCTACTGGTTGTCTATTCTGGCGAACGGGAGACAAAACGCGGGCACGATGTCTCTCAGGTGATCTGACTCTTTTGGGTAGTCGGGGTGCTGGGGCGGGAACATTGGCGTCAACCTCGCCAAGCAGGTTCGCGAGGAATCTATCGTCGTCTTCAGTCTTGATAACCTGGAGGGCAGAGTAAGTACACGTTCGAGTCACGATCATATAGCACGCGGTGGTGGTGTACCTTGGTCTTAGGCTGGGGGGCCGTTTGCCCTTTCATGAAGTACTCGCTGATATCACGATCATTGGCATCTCTTTTCGCCTTGTCTTCTTCGCGCTTCCGCTTGTCTAACCGGCTATGGTATTAGCATAGGGGCAAACTAGAGTAGGAGAAAAAAAAAAAAAAAAGAAAAGAAAAAAAAGGGAAAACCCTGGGCTTTTTCTCACCAGCTCTACGGTCTCTCTGCCCCGCAGTTATATCGTCCTCGCTTTCCGAGTCGTAAGTCTGCACTCGATCCCATTCCTCGCGACCATCGTCGGCGTATCCCTCGCCGTTGTCGTCAACAACAAAGTCATCTTGGTTGAGACGTTCGCGCACAATCTTCTTGTATTCGTTCTCGTCGACTTCCTCGTACAGAGCCTGTTCCTCGGAGACTTCGTACGTGTCGTAGGCCTTCTTCCCCGAAGCACGCAGAGCTCGCAGCTCGGCCAACTTGTCCCGTCTACTAGCAGCTTTCGACATGGTGTCTAGGAGCTAGTATTCAATGAAGTGACGTTGTAGTGACAGGGAAATTCATTCATTCGGAAATGACGAAGAAGACAGAGAAGCAATACATGTCAAGGTGGGATGTTTGAGAAAATCGTGGTGGATCAATTAGTGTATGGATATGTTGCCCTTGGGGAAGGAATTAACAATTAACAATTAACAATGGAGTGGGGACGCGTCGCGGGTCAGTGTCGAAAACGCGTATCGCGAACCCCCAGTCTCATTTTAAGAGGTACATAGGTACATCCAGGTAAATAGCCCTCCCTACTGGGTGCTGTTCATTTCCTAAAATAGACAAGCCGGCCATAAGGTAATCAGTATTTATGGGTCTAGTCAAGGAATACTTACTACCTAAGGTATACGAGGTACGGTACTATTTGCACTATACTGCGTATCCCTTTAACTGCCATGAAAACGCAGGGACAGAAATAACTGGGTTTTTGGTTCCATACTACCCCTGCTAACATGAGCTACATGAGAGGTACACAAAGTAATTCAATATTCAGAATAGCTTCAATTTTTATCTATCTAACTTGTTGTAAAAAGACTGTTTTAGGCAAAGTAAATAGAAAGTATCTTGTACCCATATATAACTACTGTTAATGCAGTGACCTCTAGCACAGGCAAATTTAGGTGGGGTGGCAAGTACCTGATTTTATTCTATTTTAATTGGCTCATGACCTTCACCTCAAGTAATTACGTCTCCATGGCAGTTAAAGGGATACTGTTCCTAATACCCGACCCAACGCTATTACTTGAAAATGCACTGTATGAGCGCTAGAAATCTACACTACCTCTGTACTTAGTAGGTAATGCAGAATTCTAGAAACTCCATAAAAATTTCTAAGCGCAACCACATAAAAATCGAATGCGCCTCTGACACCAGCATTCGATGAGATAGATATATGATTTTAACAACTCGCCATGTTCACTTGTAGAGCATGCCAAAGAAGAGCGTTTGATGCTTTATATAGACATGGACAATCCAGAAACTCGAATACAAGCCAGTACGGTCTCCTACCTTTTCGAGTCCCAGTCAAACCGTCTCGACCGAGCAGAAGATATGCGACTGTTGCCATACATGCGCGGTCCGCAACCGCCGCAGACTCGACCATAACCTCAAGCCCAGTCAATGAATATCGCGGTGGGAAGGCGCCGGCAGTTGGTCGCTCGGCTGAGTGGGCTGCTCGCAAGGAACTTGAGTATCTGGGCGATCCATTGCACATCGCCAACCGGGTCAAACTAGCTCTGGACAAGGACAACTTTGAGCTTGCTGCTTTAATCACGCGGCAGGCCAGCAAGAGTCACAATGTCACCGTCAGCTGGAACTATCTCATCGACTACCAACTGCAGAAGGGGCGGTTGCATGGCGCCATGAAGCTCTACAATGAGGTCAGTTACTCTTCACCAACAGCCTCGTATTTCCTTCTACTTACCCGCAATAAAACAGATGAAGAAACGCGCCCAACAACCAAACGCCCAAACCTTTACCATTATCTTCCGAGGATGCGCCAACTCAAAACATCCCGGATTAGCCGTCGGTGAGGCTGTCAAGCTATACCAGAACATGCTATCAGTGGGACGAATAAAACCCAATACCATACATCTAAATGCAGTTCTTCAAGTCTGTGCCAAAGCCAGAGACCTCGATTCCATGTTCACCATTTTGAACTCTTCCAACGACCAGCTTCGGAGCCCTAATAATCTCACCTATACTACCATTTTCAATGCTATGCGTATGACAATTTACGATGAACCTATGGACAACAACCTCTCCAAGCACCCACCCACCAGGGAGATTTCAAAAAACCAGCTCAAGACCATTGATCGCGCCAAGACTATATGGCAGGAAGTAATGTCACGGTGGTGGTCTGGTTCTCTTATCATTGACGAGGAATTAGTTTGCGCTATGGGGCGAATCCTGCTCAAGGGGTCGTATAGCGATATCGATGCTATTGAGACCCTAATTGAGTATACCATGATGATTCCAAGAGTGGAGAACAAGGGGTTACTCGCACGAGGAGTAACGAAAAGTACAGCTTTAGCACCCCCCCAGCCAGTCACCCATGCCCCTGGCGCTCCAGCAATCACTCACGCACTACCTGGAAACAATTCTCTATCTATGATCCTCGAAGCCCTGGAAAAAACCCGTAGGACCACCAAGGCGATAAAGTACTGGAACGTGTTCACCATACACCACAAAGTCGTTCCAGATGCTGAAAATTGGGCTCGGTTTTTCAGAGTTTGTTACATCGGCAAAAATAGCGGCAGGGCTGCTCGGGCCCTACGGCACATGCCGAGCGACCTGTTAACACCCAAACATGTGCGACTTGCCATGAAGACCTGCCTTCGTGACAATATTAACAAGTTAGCGCTCGAAAACGCAACAGCTGTTTTGAAAACTATGGAACAAAACCCCAATGCTCTTGATATACAGTCACTCCGAATATACGTTCAGCTCGGCCACGCGTCCAAGCAGTCACTTAGCCGTGGAGCAAAAGATAATGATAAAAGCGCAAGGGAATCATGGGCCCAAAGTCTATTTGCAGCTCTTGAGCATGTTTTTGGACCTTACGAAGCGGTTGCAAAGAAGTATATCATCGAAGCTCCGATAACCAGCGACCCCAAAGAATCGGAACGGGTGCAGAACTCCAAAGGGGAGGTAGTGGCCCTAGCACGAAAGATTTGTGCTGCATATGATGTTCTCTCTAATGAACATGCGGCCTCCCTTACCGAGGCTCAGCTTGCTACGATAAAACCGAGGCTTGGCAGTCTTACCAGGCTCATCAATAATTACTTTCAAGATAACAGATACCATCTTGACAAGAAGGCAGAGAAACATGAAGATGCTGGGGACAAACGGGACGAAACTCAGAACAGAAAATGGAGGCGATGGGTTGACGACGAAGCTTTCGAGGACAAATTTCCAAAGCGAGTAGTACCTAAGTTTAAGTCTTATTCTTTCTAGATCTAGATACCCATTAGCTCAAGACGAGACCCACCTCTTCAACCAACCCCAAGTTCTTCGTGATGCAAAAAATATATTGTATAAGCGAACGAGGTTGCCATTTAGACAACAACATGTACGTGGCTCTTGACTTGATACCAGTGTTGTTGAGGAGGAAGGATCGTACCATTCTCGTCGCCGCCCCAGCCAGGTGCTCCCTTGGATATACTCTCGCGTAAAGGGTCGAAGTCTACCTGTAAGTGGCTTTTCAAGGTATATTGTCCTCCATGTCATCAACCCATTTCTATGCTCAGACGGTATTGGGTATCTTGTTCTGGGTCTCAGTACTTAATCCCGGGAATATTTATTCCTAGCAGGCCCAGACTTGTATTTCTGTGGTATTCTCTATACACCATTCATCGTCCATCCACCCACCCACCCATCCATTCATTCATTCTGCCATTTCAGCACCATGCTACCATTTCGTAATCGAACCAACCGCAGGAGTAGCGCGCCATCAGAACCTCATGCGTTTATTTCTCCGGCTGCGACCATCTCACCCTTCCGCCGCAAGCCATTGCCCGCCAGTATTGACAAGAGCTCATTGCGAGGTCGGCTCAAGGGCATTACGAGTAATATCACCAGAAGACGTGCTGCAAGATTCTATAAAAATAGGATGCCGTACACGCCTGACCCGTGGCATAATCTCAAGCCCAATGATGATCTTTTGTGCGTGGCATCCGCCAATGCTCAGCACGTCGGAACCGGGGGTCAGACCTGGCCGGCGTTACGGAAGAGTATCAGTACTATGGCATCCTCTTTTCATAGTAACTATGGTCCTGAAGACTCTAGTAAATCTGCAGAAACGCCTCCTATTTCTTCAACCCGATATTCAAAATTCGGATTCAGCGTTTCTCAGAGAAGCGCTCGACATTGGTTCACTATGGCTTCCCGTGTCCCCCCTGTTGCATCCACGCATCCTACAGGCCGAGCCAGGCGTTCCAGCTTCAGCACCATATCTGAAATTGTGTGCAGAGAAGATCACGAGCCTGCTCCCCAATTGCCTAGGTTAGCCGAGTCTAGTAACTTTCTAGAGTCTTTAGCTAGAACTGGCTTGTTTCGACGCTTTACACCCCCATCTGAGGCTAGCAACACAGCTAGTAAGTAGCCTTTCCCCCCCTTTCTATTATTTGTGTCTATACCCCAGATTATTCCGTTGGGGCATGGATTGAGCAAAATCCGGCTGAACTTTGACTTCGGCTGACACAGCATGCAAGGAGCGATTAAGGTTCAGAACACCACGGCGTTAAAGGGGGATTTGGGTGCTTACTATGCCCGTCCTATCGTTACCCGGCTACCTTTGCGCCTTAGAAACTCAGATGTGCTCTACCCAAAAGCAACGGGGGGCCACGCTATCAACAAAAGACTCGAGGGGGGATGGGAAGGTTTTCGAGCAATCTCACGGGAAAACAACTCACCACGAACGAACAATGAGAACGAGCCTCCTCGGGAACAACAACACAGAGCATACAAACAAGATAAATATCGAACGGGCTGTTGCTCCAGACATCCAGTCGAGTGGTTAGATTGCATTTTAGAAACATCATACGCCACACGAAACCCGATATCGCCAAAACTCTGCGTCAACAAAGCAACTATGGACTTCCTCAAGAAAAGCAAGACCTGCTTCTATGTGGAATTCCCAGAAGGCCGCAACGTACCTGAACCTCTTCGATGCTACCCCGGCTTTAGAGCAGCCCTTGAAGACATCTGCGATCGGTTCGGTGACTGGTACGCGCCATTTGCGGCGTACAACGCTGTGACCCGGATGATCACACTCTACGCCTCCGGGACACCGCGCCCTGAAAACAAGTTCATCGACGACGATACTGCGATTTTCGACCTTTGGCTCGCACGCTCGGCTGTAAGTGCTCTTCGTAGTCTTTCTTTGCTTTGTCCCTATATATTCCTGAGGGCTCAATGCCTCTTTGGGCTATAATGATATCCGGAATGCTTTCAATGCCTACGAAACACCCGTAAACAACACCCAAAACGGCGGGTACGGGACTTACTAACTGTGATTATTGCAGTGGGTTCGATCAACCGCGACCTATCCGTCAAGCAGCAGTACAACTACGAAGAGCACCTCGCGCGATACCTCGGAGGATCTGACTGAAGCCTCTGACCATAGTCGGGCTAGCAGCGACGAGACCTTGGCGACAGACCTCGATGAGGAAGAGCCAAAAACGCCAGAAGACACCAGAAAGACGGAGGCTTAGAAAGCTCCAAGCTTGTCATTCTTTGCCGATAAAGGCCACGACGAGGAAGATGCCGTTGACGAGGACATGGCATCACGATTGAACTTCATGGGTTAATAGGGGTGGGCCTCGTGCCTGGTTTTGGGAACACAGGACTACCGAGCCCAGGCAGCATCGGCGGTATTACACGGAGTTGGGGGCTGAATTGCCATCATCATAAGCATCGCTAAAGCACTGTTTTTGGCCATGCAGTTATGGTTTTGGGATGGGGAGCATGGCTATAATGGGAAAAGGGGATACTACTTGACAACGCACAGGTTTATCCATGTATTACTTCAAGAGAATATTACGTCGTGCAAACCCCATATTGCCAACCCATGTGACTTCAGTAGCCGTGGTCGTTTCAACAAACGCGTAGATCTCCCGACTCGGACGGGATGAAGCGCGTGTACCTTACTGACTGTAGAGAAGCAATAACATGAAGATCACGCTTCTGTTCAACGTCGGTTCCAACGCTAAACGACACCACTTGTTGGGGTTATAGGGAGGCGTATGGCAATTTACCCCACCTCTCTCTTCGTCTGGTCATCTCGAGATGTGCACACTACGAAATTAGGTGAGTGTGAAACATCAAGGTCCAAGGAAACGTTATTTCTCACTTTCCAGGGCTGAGATTCGAATGTGGACTGTGATAAGACTAATACTTCATATATTTTGTCCTGTGGAACGTGTTAGCTAGAGGTTTTCTGATTCAAGCAATCAAACTTAAGCACTTACATATCTTGCTACATCGCTGGCCGGCCGATCATGTTTCATCCATTTATCTACCACTTACTTGTATCAATTTACTAGTCTAATAGTTAGGGAGATCCAATTTGTCCGAACACATTAATAGTAAAAGATAACACTATTTTGCTGACGTATGCCACGTGAATTTGTTTATCAGCTGCGCTAGGCCTAAGTAGGTATATAAACTACCTCCAAGGAAAGCGACTTCCTAGGAAGTCGTTTTAGTTACTAGAAGATCCCTATATCAATATAATCCATCCCCAGATAGATGTACTGGGACAATACTGCTGGGACCAGCATGGATATAATGGGTATTTACGCCTACAACTAGAGGTTTAGGTAGACCAGTATGGTTGAACTAATGGGGAGTTGGAGTACTCGGTAGTGCAGAAAATTCCCTACAGCCCAAGAGTAGATTACATAAGCCACTTCCCAATCTCTGTAACAAGTAGACTACCTTGTAAATGTGCAGTAGGGTCGATAGAGCTCCGATAAGGAGTGCTCTCCCATCGTCCAGCGTACAGTCAATTGCCTGCCCACTACCTAGGTAGTACAAGCATTGCAAAGCCCAGTCCCAGCATAAACGGCCAGATACCTTCAGTTCTCTCCTATCTAGACTATCCCTACGCACATAATGTCCTCAATACCAACACAAGTCGCAGAGGTGATACAAACAGCGCACATCAACCGCGAGCCCTCGCCCCGGCACGACCTGAATCCCTCGACAGCAGCGTCGACGAAGGCACCGGCATATCTCTCCCCAACCACAGAAACGCCCCGAGCCCACCCCCGCCGACGCCGAGACGAGCTCGACGACATAGACGATGACGGAGAGGATGAGGAGGAAGTGGAAGTGGAAGAGGAGATCCCGCTGAGCGTGCTGGTGCGGCCGCGCGAGGCTGCCCGTCGCCGGCGCGCCGCGTCCTTCCCGCCCATGCCCGACCTGCGCTTCGAGCAGAGCTATCTGCACAGCATTGCGGGCGCCGAGACGTGGGGACGGATAGCGTGGATCACGGTGCGGGATCAGGTATGTTCGTCCGTCTGTCCGTCCGTCCATTCGTGATATCAAGTTCTGTTGCATCGTAGAGCTATGATGGAATGAATGAATAGGAAATAGAAGAAGTTAGTAATTAGCTGGCTGACGTCTATACCCCCTCTCTGTCCTTCTACAGATCATGATGCCCCTGGCTCAAGGTGTCCTCTATAACCTCGCCATAGTCGGCTGGCAACACTGGAACCGCAACGCGCAGATGAGCGGGAGCTCGGTCGGTGCGCGACTTCGACGCTGGTGGTATGGTGTGAATAACTGGCCTTTGCCCGCGAGGGCGAGGGCATAGGGCAGGAATGGTGGAGAGAAGGTGTCGAGGAACAAGGGAAACAGTTTACAAGGACCACGACGTCCTAGGGTGTGCGGACGGGGAATACGTAACCCGACTAGGAAGCATACTGGCTAATACACAGTTAAGCCAGCGCTGTAGAGGGATGGCGTCGGGAGATATAAAGAAAGAGAGTGAGGTCCCTCATGAGCACTAAATATTAAGGGACTACATGCCCTAAAGTATATTGGAGGCTGAACCAGCACAGAGCCGAGTGCCAGCATAATCCATCCACGTGGAATATACTACATGCGTAGAACGAGCAGTGAAGCAAATCAATCCTCGTTCGCTAATCACCCGGACCTTGATGCCCTTGTTACCTTAATCTCTTGATCACCCCCATGACAGTGCTCTTCCAACCCCGCCTCGCCTCGCCTTAGATGTACCGTTTGCAGCTCTAAGGGGATGTAGACGCAATTCTCTACAAATCTGTCTATCCCATTCGTGACAATATTCATGACAAAAAGGTACAGAAATATCAACCACTTCACAATGGCAACACAACAACACAATGAACTCGAGAAGCGTCCCTCTGATTGGAGAACGCCTTGTGTCTGGTAAAAAGACAAGGAATACGTGGCTCATGAACCTCAAATACAAGGCACTATTAGAAGAGCACAAGTGCTACTTCGCGGCAATATCAGCTGATTTGCGTATCGACTTCTGCTGCTGCGTCTTCTCTGGGCTTTCCCTAAAAGCCAGAGAGGTCGACTGCAGAGGGATTAACAGAGGGGTTGCCGGTGTTGAAGAGCTTCTTTTCTCCGGGTTAGTTGTCGGTGCGTCTTTTGTGCTCGGCTCAGGAGTGGCCTGTCTTCTAACTGTCGCCACGGCGATGCTCTCTTCGCTTTTTTCAACGCGTGGACTACCTCTAGGGCCTCCTCTGGCTTCTGGGCTCGGCTTCTTTCCCTTTTTATCTCCACCGTCATAGCGAAACGCATCCAGGTCCATGGCGGTTCCGTTGGCTTTTGGTGAGTACTTTAGCTTGACCACCATACTCTTGGAGCCATCGTCTAGGTCGTCGTCGACCATGGCTTCATCTTCATCAAATTCATCGTCGTCATCCTCTTCCTCTTCACTGTCTGCATCCGGGATGTGGTCATCTTCATCATCGCCGAGATCAGGCTCGCTGTCGTCTTCGTCATCATCCATCTCATCATCCTCGGAACTGTTTTTTTTCTTTTTAGAGGGAGCCCAGCCATTGGTGCCATGATTGACGGCTGCCGATCTTCTCGGCCTTCCGCCAAGACCCACTGACGCCTCCTTTGGCCGACTATCTTCAGTCTCGTGGGTAGGGCTTGTTGTGACAATGTTGTTAGACGCATCTACTGTCATGCGAGACGGCGCCTTGATCTGCCTTCCGCTAGCTGTAGTAACCGGACCTGCTGGCTCAGCCGGCGTATGAGTGCCGGTATTTCGTGTCGACCTTCGGGTTGTCGAATCAGAGTAGAAGTCCTCATCATCCGAATATGTGTATTTCATTCGCTTACCCCGTGTTCGGCCTTCGTACATAGAAAAACCCGGCTCGGGGCGCTTGAATTGCTCCTTACGCAAGAGACGATATTCACGTCTCTTGCGCTTCTCTTCCGTGGCTTCAAAGCGGGGGATAGCCGCTTGCATCTTCTGGGCAAGTTTCCTGGCCCTTGGCCCACCATCTACGGTTTGCAGCTTATCACATAACGCGTTGAGCTCGTCGATACTGCCAGCGACACTCCACCAGGTTCTATTAAAACCAGCGGGGTTGCTCTCGCGGTATACTCGAAAATGCGTGTCGTCAAGACCCTCGACTAGAAAATATCTCCGTCTATCGCTATCGGCTCCCCAGGGTTGCACAGAGAGGGGTTGGTTGAGATCGTCTTCGTGCCGGTTCTGCTTGTAGGACTGGTTAATGATGCCTTTGACGACTTCGGAGGACGACAGTGTCCAGAGGACGAGGGTTCGCAGAAGCGTCAGCTACCAGCATGAATGGAGTTAGCTTGAACCTAAACCAAGTACAGCGAGGGACAAGTGCGGAGCACGTACGCGTTCTGTAGGAGTCATTGCCGTGAAGGTCTTGCCGCCAGAGAGCGGGTTCTTATCCTCCCAAGCCTTCGCCCATTGGTTCTTGTGGGAGGAGATAGCGTCCTCAAGGGCTCGATTATAGTGTCCGGGCCTGTAGCAATTGAATGTGAGCATCCATGCGTAGAAACCGTAACGAAGAGGTGGGTATGGCGTCATACTTGACATCTTGCTTGCGATTGAGTAGAAGACCCAAGACGGCACACAGGAAATGCTCTACGCGTTCTCCTGGTATTGACTCGGTGACGTCGCGTTCGAGTTCTTGGGGGCCAAAGTTGGCCAGGGATTTCGGCAAAGCGTCGTTGAACCGACTACGGAACATAACAATGAACTAGGAGTGAATAAGCATGGGCCAACGCGATTGTTCGCGTTTTTCACGCGACAAACACGAGATTTCTTACGGCAATATCAGGATTATCGGCTAGGACATAGTCGTGAGGCGGCGAGGGGGATCTTTTTCGTGGAGGTGGCGACGGCGTCCGCTCAGGCTCAGCAGCAGGTTTGGCACCCTTCGGGAGCTTGTGGAAGAACTTTAGGATTCCCTTCTCACGCTTCAACTGGACTTCGCCGTCGTCCTCGGATGGTGCCGAGGAGAGGGAAGACACGGACGAAAGCTCGCTCGAGTCGTCATCGGCCATGTTGCGCGATTGTTGGGGGCCCGGGTGTACACACAGTATGAAAAATAAAAGGAGAATGCTGAGCTATCCGGGATCCACGATGGACGGCCTGTTTGAGGTGGTAGATGGGTTGGATGCGTGGGATGGTGGATGTGGATGCGAGGGATGTTGGAATGTGGAGGTCGAGGAGGTGAGAGGTCAAGAGTTCACAATTTTGGAACCCACGCTAAAATTCACCCAGAAGCTTGAGCCGCACATCAACCACAACAGGGAACGGCAGATCTGATAGGCCGACCATTTTCTTTAAGCTAGGATATCTCATAACTCGCCAACTTCCTCAACCGAGCACATGGCAGCCTCTCTCCCTCTCCCACAGTCTGTCCGTGTCCCAGAAACCCCATCCTTTCTCCTTTTACCCTTCACGCCCCAACACCTCTTAATCCCAGATAAACCCTCGCCATCGGCCTTCCCGCTCCAACGTTTATGCCACCAATAACGAAGACAGAATCCCAAACGGGAAACAAACAAGAGATCCCACTTTTGACCACAAGAAATCATTGCTCACCCACACCCTCTTAACGTTGTACAGACTCCCTTTTCGGGCAAACCGATGCATTCTGTCCTTAGGCTGCCGAATCACGTGTAGGAGTATTGTTGATATAACTCAGCAATCCAACCAGTTTGATCCGCCCTGAGGCACGTTTTGGTGGTCTGCCGGCATGATTAGCCCCGGCTCCCCAGAGGTCCCTATAAATCTAATCAACCCAAACTAGGACGATTGTCTAGAAAAATCATGTAGTAAGATATGCCAAGACATGAAACACTTAAAAACCCTGACCTTACCTCAATTTTAGATCTGAACTTTTGGACTGCCGGCTTTAGACCTATAGACCGCGTTCGGTATAACGTAGTAGCAACACTTACGCCAAAAAAGCAAATATCCACAACTTGGAGCAGCAGCGTTCCACTGACCCGTGAAGAGTATAACACTCCAAATCTCCAACTTGAGGCTATCACCAGCTCCTTGAATGCGGCGTTCACGGGTTTTGGCCAGGAATGCCACTTTTGGGTCGGGCAGGAAGCTCCAACGAGCACCCACACAAACAATGCTTAGCAACTCAAACAGTCTTAAAGGCCGCTTTGTTGGCCTCGCAGATATCCATGAGGTATGTAGCTTTCCCAAAGCAGCGCCAAAAGTAGTTCTTGGCTGTCATATTGTCACTATCCGTGGTAGCTCATAACAGCGTGGAGTCTTTTGGTAAGGCACACAAAGGGCCACCGGTACACCTCAACAAGCAGCTTTGTGGGAAGTATTTGATCCTAAGATGTGCATGTCTTGTTTGTGGGCTACTATTTGGCGCCATGTTTGCTGCTGAAGTCACTCCCTTGGGTGGAAATATCATCCCTAGGATGTTTGCCTGTCCGATCGCAACCACGGGAGCGCTTTGTCATATCAAATACCGCAAAATAAATTTCAGTGCGCTTGAGCGGTCCTGGAGTGAGATGGGTTGCTGAACTGATCCCAGCCAGATTGAGCGGCCCCTGTCTTTTGGCTGCACCAGTCGTACCGTAAATTGTGATAGGTACGCGACGGAGGTGTTCCTCGTCTAAGCTTTACCCACCACCCGTTGATGCACCACGGCCAACACAGTCAAAGCATCTCAACCAAGGCTGATTGAGTCAACGCATGACCGCCTCGATGGATATTGGTTCAGCGCATGGCGGTTTGCAAGACAAAGGCCGTACTACCATAAGAAGAGCATATCAGCTCAATATTGCCACGGCAATGGTCAAGCATACATTTGGCTACTTTTAGTGAGCTCGAATTGAGAGGCTGGGCAGAGTTGTGTCTGATATGGCGGTGCAATGTTGCCGGCGGGAGTGATGGCGATGCTGGTTTAGAGAGGTGTGGTTCGGCTTATGTTCCATAGAGGTGTTGGTTTCAACCACGTTGTGGAACCCGATATGGAGAACGTGTCAAATCCTTGCTGCCAGCTGTCGAGTCACCTGCCAGGTACGGACTCGAATCTAGAGGAGCGTAAGAGGTATGTACCATGACAATACCTTGTCATAGATTAGGTACCTGCGGTATTAAGTCCTCCAATTATTTTGCGAATAAGAAAATGAATACCCAAACTTGAGGGGGCAAAAGAAAGACGAAATATTATAAAAGCCCGTATTGGTATATAATATGGGCCTTCTATGCTTCCTTCCTCCTTTCTTTCCCTTCCTTCTTTTTTCTTATTCTTATTCCTGTATCGCACCTTATTGTGACGTGGGTGACACTGGACCTCGGGAATCTCGACTGTGTTGAGCCACATATTACCATTTGTGGCTTGGACAATAAGGTAAGGTAGGTGTACCTCTAACCCCTTGACAGTTCCCGCCCTTGACTTGAGTTTGTTCGGACAGTTTGATTTGTATTTTGGATTTGTGGGCCGCTGAATCACTGTGCCTGTAACAACTGGGCAGGAACTAGGAATTAGTGACCCGCTCTGCCTAAGCCACCGCACCCAACGACGTAAGGTGCCTGTTTTCTAACCTTGTCCACTGCCTAGCGTGCGTAGTGTTTTTTTTCCTGCACTTGCGCGAGGTTTTCCCACAAGCACACACAACCCACCTTCATACCGCCTCGAGAGAGCACACCTGTTCTCACCCAGTCTTGAACCCGACAACCCTACACTGCTCGCTCATTTCTTTGAGACAAGCCCAAAATGAGTGACGCCGCAGCGACCGAGGCCGAGAAGAATGTAAGAGCATATCCACAAGAAGAGTCGCCCAGATTTGCCCCCAAGGCGGCCGGGCTACGGCAGCAGTGATGTGATGTGATGTGACGTGGTTTAGCTCGAAGTATCCCACTCACTCTCGCTTGCGCCCTCGCCCTCGTGCTCTCTCCCCCGGGCTGCCAGCTAAGCATGGGACTAACAGTGGTTGCTGTCAACAGATCGAGATATGGAAGGTTAAGAAGCTGATCAAGCGCCTCGAGGCTGCACGTGGAAATGGCACCAGCATGATTTCGCTAATCATTCGTATGCACTCTACCCCTCCCCCGCTTTACCGCCAATGCTAAATCACCGTTGCCAGCACCCAAGGATCAGATCTCACGAGTCTCGAAGATGTTGGCTGAAGAATATGTATGCTACCACTCCAATCTGCTTGCCTCCTACACCCTCCTCCTCGTCATCGTCGTCGTCATAGTCAGCCTCGACCTCGTCGCCGTCTCCGAGTAGGCAATTGCTTCCACAGTCCGTTGGCTAACGAATACCGTCCAGGGTACTGCCTCCAACATCAAATCTCGTGTTAACCGACAGTCCGTGCTGTCCGCCATTACCTCGACCCAGCAGCGACTCAAGCTATACAACAAGGTCCCTCCCAATGGTCTCGTCGTCTACTGCGGTGAAATCCTGACCTCGGAAGGCAAAGAGCGAAAGGTCAACATCGATTTTGAGCCATTCAAACCTATCAACACTTCCTTGTACCTCTGCGACAACAAATTTCATACCGAGGCGCTCGCCGAGCTGCTGGAGTCTGACCAGAAGTTTGGTTTCATTGTCATGGATGGTAACGGAGCTCTTTTCGGCACCCTGAGTGGCAATACTCGCGACGTTGTCCACAAGTTCTCCGTAGATCTCCCGAAGAAGCACGGTCGTGGTGGACAGTCCGCCCTCCGTTTCGCTCGTCTACGAGAGGAAAAACGACACAATTATGTTCGCAAAGTGGCCGAGCTAGCGGTTCAAAACTTTATCACCAATGACAAAGCCAATGTTGCTGGTCTGATTCTTGCTGGGTCCGCCGATTTCAAGAACGACTTGAACGGCTCGGACATGTTCGATAACCGACTACAGTCCAAGGTCATCAAAGTAGTAGACGTATCTTATGGCGGCGAAAATGGGTTCAACCAGGCTATAGAACTGTCTTCCGAGACCCTTGGCAACGTTAAGTTTATTCAGGAGAAGAAGCTCATTGGAAAATACTTCGAAGAGATTAGCCAAGACACTGGCAAAGTCTGCTATGGTATTGATGATACTCTCAAAGCCCTGGAGCTAGGCGCTGTGGAAATTCTGATCGTCTTCGAAAACCTTGAGATTACACGTTGGGTGTTGAAGGATAGCACGGGTTCCGAGATCGTTCTACACCTCACCAAGCAACAGGAAGCGGGTGACCGTTCCATGTTCATGGATAAGGAGACAAGCCAAGAAATGGAAGTTGTCTCACAAGACTCTTTCTTGGAATGGATCGCGGAACACTACAAGGACTTCGGCACGAATCTTGAATTTGTGTCAGATAGATCAACCGAGGGCAATCAGTTCGTGAAAGGATTTGGTGGTATTGGCGGAATTCTGCGCTACAAGGTGAACTTCGAACAGTTAGCTGATGTAGATGACGATGATGACTACTACGACGATTGACAGGTCAGTCAATACTTCAGAGCCTCTTTGAGACTATTATGAAGCCATCTTATCTACTACCACGTCACCTATCCAGATTGATCCTTCTACCACTGAACTATGCATCGCTCACGCGCACATTCCCTTAACGTTCTACATTCGCTAATCAACATTTAACAGTTTGACGAGTCCCTCGCTTGCAACGAGGGACGCTCTCAAGCAGTCATATCTAAGCAGGCCCCTGCAGAGCAAGCGAAGCGTCCGCTGCAGCAAGGACGCGTCAATGATGCGGACGCAAGCCCAGCGCCGAAAGCAGCGAGCACGTCGTATGCTCGCCGGCGGCTTCTGAAGACGGGACCGGCGAATTCAGAACACACCGCTAAGCAGGTGGCGACGCCAAGCCCGCTTCGGTCTATGATGACCGCTTGAGTTTCAGGAGAACGGAATGAAGGTTGGTTGATACTGTGCCGCCTATGTTGAACTAGTGACTAACCAGATTGCTAGATGCTACCAAGGTGTTCAAGGGCCGCGAAGATGAAGGTGTCGAACTCTACTGCACCTATGCCATCATAGGTGCAAATTAGTCTCACGGTACTTCTTGAACTTGTAGTTTTCTGCTTTATCAGACTGAGGTCTCGTGTCCTCTGGCATTTGCTGGTCAAAATTGGTTAACAGTAATACCGTGGTTTCACGGGGCAGGCTTTATTTATATCGCTCGTTAAGGTTAAAGTTGCGATACAATAGACTTGGTCACTCTTTCCCAGTAGTATATTTGATGGTCATACGTGATAAAAAAAAGTAAAGCCCGTGAAAATGTCACGCACGTAGTAGTTAATTCTGTGAGTTGACCTGGGATAGCACGCTGAGATAGGCGAGTGGATCTCCGATGGCAGCGCCGAACATCGCTATGAAAATTCCACATGCGCCCTACGCATACAAATATACAAGTACTCAAGTACCATTGGTAAAGGAGATAGAATGAAAGTCCTATATCGTACCTGACTTGGAAACCACCTTCCAGCCGTCTCTACCTTACGAAGCTACCCAAAGGCCTACCCATCATCGAGTCACCCATGGGCCAGTGCGACTATCTGTGAAGAAATAGCAGTCGGTATGCCTAACTATCTGCAGCTGAAATAGGAAACAAGAGAGCTTTGATCCAGAAAAATCATACTCGTAGTCCATTATCACGATCACAATCACAATCACAATCACAATCATACCCTTGCTGCTTTTATCCATCTACCGGAGAGCCAGCTATCCCTTGGCATATTGAAAACCCCCATTTGCAATGGGGGCAAATGAGCAGGGCGGCTCTGGAGCCGCAAGCACCAAGCCTATTGTCTGTTTCTTGGGGCCGATATCGTCATATACACACCAGGTACGAAAGGCATTAGTTCTGAGCAATTATGGCATCTCCTTTCATTTGTGACGTATATGCACATCCTATATTCATAGCTCTGCTAATCAATCAATCCTTGTGTGGTATTTGCATAGGCCACAATGCAGGTTTTTCCGGCTGACCAATTCGACTTGATGCCTGTAACCACAATCAAGGGTATGTAGACTCTTAAGGTTGCTCTCACAACCCCCCCTGCTAAGTAGTGACATATATAAATAAATAACTCTATTAGCTAAAACTTAGCTAACATCTGTGCAAGATATCTTCGATACTACGCAATCAGGCTCTGCAAACTACGGTGTGGTTCCGTTTGAGAACTCGACCAACGGGTCTGTCGTGTTTACACTAGACAACTTCGCGGATAGGTCAAATGTGTACGGAGATCTGAACGTCTGCCGGGAGATCTATCTAGACGTGCACCACTGCCTAGTCGGTCGCATTAACACATCATCAACCTCTACATCTAGCGCCCCAGGAGCAGAAACAGACAAAGAAGCCGGCGCCAGCGGCCAACAGGCACGGTCTCAGCCCTCACACTCGATATCCCACGTGCGCCGCGTGTACAGCCACCCGCAGGCCTTCGGCCAGTGCACGGTATTCCTAGGCTCCCGGCTGCGCGGCATCGAAACGGTGGACGTGAGCAGCACGAGCCGAGCAGCCCAGCTCGCGCTCGCAGACGAGTCCGGCACGAGCGCGGCCATCAGTTCCTCCGTGGCCGCCGAGCTCCTAGGCCTCGACGTGCTGGCACGGAACATCGAGGACCGCGACGACAACAAGACGCGATTCTTCGTGCTTCGGAAAGGCGTAGAAGACAACGATACAATAGCAGCATCAGCAGCAACTACTCCCGCATCATCCTCAATAATCCCGTCGGAGACCAAGACGGGAGGAGGAGAAGGGGAGGAAGATGATGCCGAGCTCTTATCGAGCACCAAGTCCCTCCTTTCTTTCACGGTGCCCCACCGCAGTCCCGGCGCCCTCGCCGACGTGCTCTCGTGTTTCCGGCGCGGCGGCCTGAACCTGACTAGTATCAACAGCCGACCGAGCCTCGCGGGCGCGGCGGCCTTCGAGTACATCTTCTTCGTCGAGTTCGAGGGCCACCGCTTCCGCGACCCCCGGGGCCGCGTCGCCCGCGTGCTGGGAGACGTCGCGGCTGTCGCTAGGACGTCGCGGTGGCTAGGTAGTTGGGAGAGCATGGGCTGAGTGAAAGCAACCCAAGGCAAAGCAAGGTAATGCAGAAGCCTAGTCGTAAAGAAGGGAAGTGTTTTCAACCACACACACACACACATCCACATCCAAGCCCCTCTAATTCCATCACCTTGGGTATGGGAATCACACAAAATATGATTACCGAAGATAATCTACAAACTTTGAAATCAGCGTGGAAAGAATAAAGACAGGGGAAAATAAAATCAAAGAGACATAGCTATAGATAAAATCAACGGGTTATTAGGACGGAGGGTGCTCTTGGTCCAGTCTGCGATGATGTCGTTAACTGGGAAACAAGGGAGCGAAGACATATTCATAGCGCTAGTTTAACACTCGCTGAGATCGTTTAAGGATAAATAAAAAAAGGGTTAATATGCCACCTTCAGACACAAATTTTGAGAAGAAGAACAGCAAACTAGTAGAATTAAATGTACGGTCAGATGCCCTCATGAGTACGTAGATGTATTGTACCTAGTTCTAATTGCCATAACGAGACAAGCAACAGTTCGATCATAAGCTGGAACTCGATGAAACTATCGTATTCAAATTCACGATCCCCTCGAGATTCTTGCATTCTCATTTATATTTCAGTCATGAAGAAACATCATCAGTGATGCGGTGAGCTCAACATATAATCAACGATATCACTCTAATCAATTCTATATGGAAATAGCGAAGCTAGTGTGCGATGGTAGACTGGAATAACTATAAGCACGTAGAACACATGAGGCATAACGGGTTATTTCAACGTCTCTGGTTACGCCCTTTCCCCCCAGCCTTCCAGCCTGCCAGTCTAAATTATACTACAGTGATACAGAATGTCTCCGTCCATTTCAGTTGTTCCGGGTGCGTTTCCAAGACTTGTTGGGATTGGTAGTCGCAGGTCATATCTTAGGTAATTAGGAAGAGAAGTAGAAGTTCTCGTCGGGTGTGCGGCCACGCAGGAACCGCGGCTCACTACCTCTGACGTACACATCCTCGAACAGAATCTCGGGCTTGTTTTCAGGAACGGCCATGGCCTCGGCGGCGGCTACCTCGTCGGTGACGTGCTTGCGAGCCTCCTTGTCGATGGCCTTGAGCTCATCCTCTTTGCAAACGCCCCAGTCAAGGATCTTCTGCTTAAGGCCGGCAATAGGGTCGTTGGTCGATCGCATGCGTTGGATCTCCTCACGGGTTCGGTATGTGGTACCGGGGTCGGACATGGAGTGACCACCGTATCGGTAGGTAACATACTCGAGCACCAGGGGGCTGCTCTCAGCGAGGGTCCAGTCCTTGCCGTACTTGACAGCGGCCTTGACAGCGAGAACGTCCATGCCGTTAACCTTCAGACCGGGGATGTACTGGCCACGCTTGTAGTAGTCGGTAAGCGCCGATGATCGGGCAGCAGCGGTACCCATACCGTATTTGTTGTCTAGTTTAAAAAGTATCAGCTAATGTTGACAATAGTTTGAGACTTGGAGAGGTTGGACGTACTCTCACAGCCGAAGAGCGCAGGTAGACCCCAAAGCTTAGCCATGTTGAAAGCCTCAAAGACTTGACCCTGGTTGCTGGCGCCATCACCGTAGAGGATGACGGATGCGTTCTTGCGACCCAGGTACTTGTGGGCGAAGGCAAGACCGGCGCCGACGGGAACCTGGGCACCGACGATACCATTGCCACCGTAGAAGCCCTTGGTAAACATGTGCATAGAACCACCCTTTCCGTAGGCGATACCCTCACGTCGGCCAAGCAGCTCCCCGATGACGGAGCGCACAGTGGCGCCACGCATCAGAGCGAAACCGTGGCATCGGTAGGCGGTGATAATGTCATCTTCCTTGGTGAGGGCGTGTTCGATACCAACGGCGACGGCCTCCTGCCCTGTCGACAAGTGGCAGAAACCACGGATCTTCTTCTCCTTGTACAGACGGTCGGCGGCCATCTCCATTTGCCTATGTGCATCCAATTAGCCGACTAGACAGGCCTTCTGGGCCGTTGGCCGTTCTCGCGTCCGGTTGGTGGCGTATATGATGGCTTCTTACCTGGTGGTCACCATATTATAGTACATGTCCTTCAGCTCCCTCTTCGTTACATCGATAGTGTACGCAGGGGGGTCGAGCTCGTAGGTCTCGAAGCTCTCGTCGCTAAGGGTAACCTGGAAGGGCTGGTCGTCGGTGTCGGGAACAGCGGCCTTGTCGGCGTGTGATGAAGCGGCATTGGTGGTGACGGATCGCAAAGCAGCAGCAGTGGACGGCCGCGCAACGGGAGCCCGGCCGCGCACCAGGGGCGCCGCCGCTCGGGGCACTCGCAGCGCTCGCGAGAACATGGTGTCGGAACGGAGAGGGAGGGAGGGAGGGAAAATCAGAGAGGACACAAGATGAGGAGAGGAGGAGGCTTGTGTACGGAAGGGAGGATGATAGGGTTCTTCGTCTTCGTCTTCGTCTTCGTCTGTTCACCTGCAGAGATGGCGAAGGTGAGATCTCGATTGACGCCGATGAGATGCCTTTTTCCCCTATCTCATTCGCTCTACTAATTTTCCACCTCGTAGATGGGTAGGTGTCTACAAGGAGCAGGAGATGTCAAGTGAAGGTGTAGACTGTAGACAGTAAGCGTGGTTGAGCGAAGGAAGGGCGAACGAAAAAATTATGGAGCTCCGGACGAGAAGTCGCTCAACAATTCTGACCTCCGAACCCTCTCGTTGGACCCTCAAATCTGGTTCCTACAGAAGAGGCCCTGCAGCTGGCCATCTCTTGTTTGGGGTTAGTCCGGCCGACCAGCGGAGCCCCGACGCCCGACAGTTTTAGTGTACACCGATAAGCAACGGGTTTTACATACAATGGGCAAGGTGGATTTTTTTTCGCCAGCCACGCTAATATGATTGAGGCTTTCAACATGGCCGGTCTTTTACATATCATGTTCTAGTGTAGTGAACAGATGTTGTTTTTCTTACCGTATCCACTGTCCAAGGCAGGCAGGTAGCTATATAAATACCTAGGTAGATACCTAAGTAGGTTGAAGAACATAGAGATGAGAAAAGTATAACAAAGACCGCAACACACCTTTATTGATGGATTTTGCCGATACCAAAAACTGTAAGCCTACCTAGAGCGAAGCGATAACCATTTATGGGGGTATTCTTCATAACATATCGTCAACAATCTTCGTTCAATCAATCAACCAGTCCAGCCAAGGCCACACAGAACAAATCAAAATCAACCAAACACGCCCTGCAGTACCCTTCAAACCCTCAAGAATCCGCCCAGGCATGAACAGTCCGATTCAGAAGTGAATCAGGCTCAAAGACCTCATATTTTGCGCCGTTTTCTAACAGTGCCAATATTATGAGGACTTTCACTCACGCCATGCCGATTTTTCCTATGCCTGTAACCTAAAAAGCAGACCGCTACGCTTGAAATACTCAGCTCTAGGTGTGTCAGGCCTATTACCGTACGATAAAGAGTAGGCAAATAAAGAACGCAACGTAGGTCAGAAAATGGGGGGTTGTAGTAGGTAAGCGTGACCCAGATACAAGATCTCATGACTTTCTCACCCTCTTCGGGCGTCTTTGGCCACCACCGCCGGGAGCGTCTTCATCGTATTCGTCTTCACTCTCACTGCCTTCGCGTGCACGGGTTCTATCGTTCCCCTTCTTGATAGATATGAGACATCCTTGCTCTTTCAGCCGTTTGGTGAGCGCAGTGCTCGCCTTCATGCCCGGAAAGTCCTTAGCATTGTAGACTGTGAAAACGTCACTCATAACTATGGCTGCCACTGGAGTTCTGTGGCCCGGCGATGACAATGGATCCAGCACCATGAAGCTGAACTGTAGCCGGAACGAGCCCGGTGTGCGGCATGATAGGTCGGGGAAACAAAAGAAACACCCGTACTCGTCGTTCTCGTCATTACCCGCAAAGGGTGATGATACGACGGTTCCCATCAACCTTCGTTGGGTACGGTAGTCCTCAGGCATCGACGATAGATCTTGGTCCCCTGCTTCATTCCAGATAGTGCAATGCATGATCGAATAACTATGCGTAAGTCGGTTCCTGATTTCCTCCTCCGAGGCTGTGGGATCCTCGACACTCATCTGAATAATTGGCGGTGGATCAATGACTCGGCGGTCCCTCTCACCGTAACCACACGACCTTGCAGCCACGGGTTGTTGGCGGATGCTGATACGATACGTCGAAGTCACCGCAGCAGATGTAGGTATCCTCTGCGGTGCTTTTTGGAGGGCCTTGGACGACTTGGGTGCGACAGAACTCTGTTCATCGCTCAGTATATCAGCTATTTTCATTCGCTGCTCGGGAGCTCGCGGCTCTGAATGAGGGGACCATGTCTGATGGATGGGACTATTCGCCTGGGATGAGGCGCCCAGGTGAGTATGTTGGGATTGCGCGTCTTGAAAGTGCCTCATCGGCCGTGTCTCTACACAGGATTGTTGTCGAAGCGGGGTCTCGTGAGCCGGTGTAAAATGGGATGACTGATAAGACGTTGGCGAGGACCTCTGGTCTTGCGCGTATTGACGAAGCCGAGGATAATCTGACGGGTCCTCGGAACGATCACTGGCTGTTGAGGAATGGGCAGGTGAAAGCCGAGATCTTGTATCGACCGATACTCTGCTGGAAGAGCTAAATGTGGAGGCATGGCTCTCGGGACCCAGGATCGGGAATTGCGCAGGCCTGTGACCTGACATTGAAGCCACAGGTGCATATACGTCCCGATACAAGGGATAATTGTGAAATGCACGTTCCCGTCCAGTCGAAGTGGTCTGACTGTGGTGAGCGTCACTGACCAGACTCGACGGAGGTGGTAGACGTAGAGCTTGTGGGTTCTGGTCTTGGGAGTAATATGAAGCATGTCTTGGAGCATAAAAATCATTGCCCCACGAATCGAGCGGTCTTGTCATGGCGTCCACCATCGTATAAGGTGAAGAAGGCAGCTTCAGCACGAACAAGCAATACGAAAAAGGAGGGACAGGACCACGGACAGAGGGAAAAAGCTAGCCAACCAAAACAACCGTAACGCAATAGCAACGATGAGGTGGAGCCGGCTTATAAGGATGGGATACGAGTATAGAGTGATGGCAGTCTGAGGCGTAAAGAGACCGAAGGCGCAAAAATAGATGTACACAGATCAGATAATGTTATTGGAGGCACCGGGCCCGTGGTCACCACGCCGAGTGGCGATTTGGCAGAAGGCGTTAGACAGCAGCAAGAGAGGCCAGAATGCGGCTGACGCTAGACCCCTATGGCAGCAGACCTGGGGATGGGATCGCGGTGGAGGAGAGCGCCAGCGGCGGCAGCATTAGAGCGGTCTGGGCGACTATTGTATCCGGTGTGACGACGGGCGCAACAACGAGCAGGTCAATCAATGACGGTCGTCGAGTGATGCAAGCGAATGAACGGTGAAAGGTTGAACGCCAAAGACTCCGATCCGGGTAGGGTGTGAACGCCTACATATCATAGCTATCTATACGTAGTATACTCTGGCATGCCCAGGTAGGCATGGATGGACTCGATGGAGCAGAGTCGAGCCTCTGGGACCGACCATTGGGAGACGGGCTACAGCCGGACAGCCAGACAGAGAGAGAGAGAGAGACAGACCGACAGCCTAGGGGAGCAGGGCCGGGCTGTTCCTTGCCGCCCGCGTGTCGTTGCTAGATCATGTATCTAACGACTCCAGAGTGAAGCTGCCGCGGCTACTAGTATAGCGCAGTACCTGGAGCCGTGGGTTGTAGGGAGCAGTGTAGGCAAGGAGACGACAGCTCGGCGAGTGCAGACGAATACACATGTCTGTTTGATACACCGATCTAGCAGGCCGTGTGGGCGCAGGTACTGTTGACAAGCCGGGGTGTGCACATAGGTAAGATCGATTGCTATATAAGTACGTATACTCGAGCTATATAGTCTGCAGTACCGAGTTCCATGTGGACGGAGTACCGTCGATGGTGTACCTATATTTACCATATATGGGCCGTACCGCACATGTGCTCTTTGTGTGCTGTATATAAACTCAACTTATAAGTAATAGAACCCGTAGAAGTAATGGAACTTCCAAGCGTGAGGAGTACTAATACCTTGGGCAGGTACTAGCCATAGAGCTATAGAGCGGCGCGAGGCCCGTCCCGCTCTTCTCAGGCTGCTATAGGTACACCAGGCACATGCACTCAGTAACTACGTTTTTTCATTACCTAAGGTACCTCCTATTATCTCATGGAGCCGTCCAATCATGGGAAACAGACGGTAATTAGACATGTATGAGACATGCATATGCTGTAGATAATACACTGGATTATGAGTATCTCTCTCATAAAGTGACAGCCCAAAACGAGCCAACCATGGAGACAATCTAAGTACATATGTATGTACCAAGCTAGTAGGGGGTGAGAGCAAGATTCAACAGTTCTTTTGAAAGTTTGACGCTAGAGCCATCGGAACATACCTAGGTAGCTCCTAGCGTGCAGCAGGTACCTACTTAGGTAGTTGGGGGTGGACCCGCTGTCTTACTAGTGGACACTTACCTCTAGTGTATGATAAAAGCCACGCGATACATCTACACGTGTATAAGAGGTATACAAAACTGCAGTAAGTCGCTTTAGACGGAGGTAAATATATGGGTGTGTAGGTATTCTACTAACTTGAAGTTAAGTGACCTTCTCACTTCTCTCCCTAGAGGCTTATCTACAAGACATGTCATGATGCCATTTATCTAACCCGTCTAGATGCTCGAAGATGGAGGTAGTTGCTTTTTCCCAGCTCAGTCGGCAGGAGTATCGACCGCTGTGCTGCGAGCGACAGCAATGATAAAACATACAAGATATGAGACATTCGGTGAGAAGCCGCTGGTTGTACTGTATTACGTAGCTTCCAATCAATCGGGTGAAGTTCATTGGTCTGCTGTAGTTAGCGTAGCGTTCGCAGTTATCCATCATCATGGTATCTTCCAAGTATGTGAGTGTGTGTGTAATCAATGCTGGGGTACATACAGGTATCCAGGTTTGTACCGAAGGGGTCTAGAATTGAGCACCAATCTCGTTCAAGCCGCATCAGCGAACACCAATCGTACGGAGTACATATACATGAATAACCGAGAATATCAGCCATGCTTTGCCACGTATGAATGGGTGACCCCTTCTCTCTACACAGTACCCTATACATTTACAGTCTAGGCGATAGCCATGTGTCATGGAAACTTCCCCAGTATTTCGATCTGTACTCTTCGGTAGAAGATCAGTGTGCGGAACCCTCTGTTGCCAATGTTTTTTGTGTTGTTTCGCTCCTAGATCGTGACATCGTAAGTGAGATTAAAGCTATCCATTCTGCGTTGTCCGAGGCAAAAAGTATCGCACAGGGGGTATCGTGTATCGAAAATGACAACAACGACCATTCATCCCTATGAGCTGTATGCTACTGTGGTTACTACTGTACCTTATATTATTAATGTCATTCCGGAATAGCAACCAGGACAGCTACTCAGGATAAAGTACGGATTCAAAGAGCTCTGTAATGTAAGTACCTAGTGTAGTGTAGTGTAGTGTATGTATGCATGATACATGCGGACCGGCTTCTAGGACGGTAATAGCCGACTAGAGGTTGGCGCTAAAATCACAGGTACATATTGGCCGGATTCAGGGAGGTCAGGAACTAACCACAGAATACCTTACAGAGAAAACAGAGAAAACCGAGTTCTCGGGCCTCGTGCAGCGCAGTGTAGTGCTAGTGTTAGCGTGTGCAGGTGGTTAGGTTGTATACCTACACCCCCATCCTGGCATCCTCCCTCTCTCTAGTACAGGTCCCTTCTTCCCCCTCGGCACCACCAAGTGGTTTCCCCTCCTCTCCGCCATCCATCCACCAATCCTCCGTCCGAGGATCCCTGTCTCGCCTCGCCTGAACCTCGCATCTCTCGTCGCCCTTGCTCCCGTGTCCTGGAGCCCGGGATTTCTGCCCTCGGCGCTGCAGCTTGTTGTTAGTCTCTGCAGACTACGTGCACGACCTCCTGTACACCACTACACATATCTTATACTACACACCACTGGTCGACGACGTAGGGTAGGCAGGCGGCAAATGGCAAGCGGCCAGTTTCCGTGCGGGATAATGCATTCCAAAACCGTTGGATTTTACCACGTCCTTTTTCCCCTTTAGCTTCATTGCCTCAGACTCAAATATCCGTGCCGCCTCTGCTCTACCGCATCGGGATCTCGATGCCCGCCACAATTTACCATTCCCACCGGCATCCTGGCCAAGTCTTGGCTGTTGTGGATGTGCACAATGGCTCTCTCGAAACAACCGCCCACTCAAGGATAAGTGGTTGAAGTCATGACAGCAGTATTAAGTTGCGATCGGCACCCCCCTCCGTCTGCTCGCGGTTATTGTCAGTTCGATTCGGCAAGTTGGCCACATGTATCGAACAGGGTAAATATCCCTTGCGCTTAACCGGCGGGCGCATTAGAAGGTGTGGACGAATGCCCCGGTGGCGCTGTGCTATGCCAAAGTCGCCTTCCTGCATAGTCTGCGTCGGATGACAGGACACACCCTCATATCGCCGAGAGCTTAGTCCTTGGTGTATTGCGTGCGTGTGTTGTTCAAGAAACTTGCTCGTCGTCATTTGTCAAAACTTTAGACCAGAGTTACAAGGCTACCGAACTTATACTGCATGACGCTCTTTCTGCGTTCAACCGATATGCTGGCGGAATGGGCGCCAAAGATTACGTATGTGGCTGTCACAACCCCAATATGTTTTACGTTCATATCTACTAAGTCAAAGAAGTTTGGGAGACGTCACCGCTAGCACAGCTACCGGTCCTCGACGACCAACAGAAACAATTTTGTGGCGGCCAATGCTATAACGCTCACGCCAACTAAAGACTTCAATGTCGAGGTGCTACCCGTATTGTATATCAGATCGTACGTCAAGAGCCAACTCATGCACATGAAGAGAGAATGTTTTTTTACGAATCTTCATGAGCCTTCCCATGCTCTGGGCATCGCATTTCCCATAATCCTACACGAGTTGGATATTGTGGTACAATGTTCGCCGATAGTTGCATTCGCTAGCATTTCCTACCGCCGTTGCATTTTCTGTGGGGTTTCATTACCCAGACATGGCAACAGTCAGTACTGAGTAACTCTCCTCGGTGACCGACTGCTTACTCCCAAGTCGAGACTGGATAGCACGAAATTCTGACCGCCAACGTGATAGGATCAATGTCTAAGGCGCGTGAATGCCGGTGTGTGGAATGCTCATCTGCATTGTGATGATAAGACACCTATCCCCGGCCATTGGAAATCGGACGCTTGCAGACCTTTCGTGATCGTCTGGTCTCGCTGATATTATCCTGACATGGATGCGTATTGCCTCGTGGCTGCCTTACGTTGTGTCAACGGCTAGCTTGTCTGAAATCAAATTGTTGTCGACCCATGGAGTCAAAAGTCTCGTTAAACTCACCTAAAAGACTTGGTTCGACACCTAAATTATACACAATCCTGGTCTAAGCCGGTCGAGCTCCATGGAGAGTCAGGTGTCAAAGCTGCGTGGTGATTTCGGTAACACAAATTTAGGTGAAGTGCTTTGAAGCAATGTAACCCCAACTTCCGGGTTGAATCCAGCACCCCGGAGAAAGTGCATCAATTCGGCCTTGGTCCCCATTTACCGCCTTTCCGTCTGATAATGTTTCACTGAGATCCACTCCTACTTTATTAAGATACCAGGTTGATCAAGAAGTCCAAGGTATTAATATTTATTGCTCAGCAAAGTCTGTCTGTCTCGTTTAGATGCTAAACCGCAAAGCAAATGACAATTTTGTCATGCCCGAAAGCTAGCACCAAGGATCGCACATCACGGTCCAGTCACAATCGGGCGCTCGCGAGATCACTGGGAACATTATGTTTTAGAACAACCCATCATTGCAAGACCAAGATGATGCGCGAGCATATACACTACTACAAAACCGCCGGTTCAGATGGCAACCAACCATCGCAAATTGGCATTGGTCAAAGCGTCAACTGATTGTCTCGTTCTAATATTATATGTGACCGCAAGTTTTCTTACTACGACGAAGTTAATAGTCACTTCTATAGAATGGCTATGCCCCAACACAGAGACTCTCCTCCTTGTTGTACACGTGTATACTCAGTAAGGATTTATGCCAGGACAACGATCAACCCTGGATAGATCTTGCGCATCGGCCGGCATCATCTCGCATTCGCTGCGTCCACAAACCTTACTGCTACTATATCTATGCAGCCATGGGAGATACCGGTATACGGCCCAAGAGGCTGCCTCTGTCTTTTTTGTTTTCCTTTCTCTCTTTACCTCCCGAGGCTGAATTTGTTGTTCTATATCAACACCCCAACTAATTTCGTCTTCTTCCCACACCGCTCCAATAATAGATCATAACCCTATATTCGCCTTCTCAAGCTTCCAGGAAACAGCGGGTAAAGGGGAAAAAAAAAACTACAACATTCGCAAATGCGGAAAGGTCTGGTCGACTCTGTAAGGCTTGAGCTTTACTGTACAGTAGGCCGCCAAGAGAGATGAGAAATTCAATTGGGAACCCAAGATATACAAGGGTCCCCTAGTCGGCACTTTTGGTTTTTCTCGTTACCTGTCATGTGCTAGTTCGGATGCTTCTTAAGTGGGTTCCTAGGATTAGGTAGCTTAGGACGGTTCATTCGCCAGTCGAGATCTCAATCAGGGTACTAGTGTAGAGTGTTCGTCGAGGTTGCTATGTGGTGTAGGTACCTATGACAAGCTACTGCCAGTATGCCGCCATCCCAGAACTCAACAGGCGATGCCTATTAATACTTACCAGATTCGCACGAAGCCAGACTATGGATCAAGCTTACGCCATTCTCCACCACCGATGATTTTAAGTATACGCTAGACAAAAGCACATCCGACAGTAGACGACTACCGGTTTAGGACCCCGGGACGCAATCGTGTGCTCTTGCTTCAAAAGGCCCTTTCTTGTGCTGGTCATTCTCAGCCTGTTCGCCTTCGATTGGCGCCCAAAGTCGCCAGTCGCTTGGTTCCGATGATAGCGAGAGCCACTGAAACTCAATCAGGCTAAAAGTGATTCTTGCTAGGTAGACCGATGCCTACCGCAGATTTATGTGGTCACTTCTTCTTACAGTAGGTACAGTTGGTCCCCGGTACTGTAGACCCAGGGTCCAACAGATAAACGACCTTGGCCATCGGCGCGAAGTAGTTCCGCACCCAGTAGTAACGTTCGAGTAGTAGTTATAGCCATCTCGTTTATGCATCGTACGCGGTCTTGTCCCACATCTCCCTCGCCCTTGGATCTGTCAAACAGTCTAGGTCTTTCTTTAAGTAGTGCCAGTATACAATCGGCCGACTTGGGCAAGTACACACAGGAAAAGAATCCTTGTCGCAATTGCATACATTTGAATGAATTTCTAATCAATCTGGGGAATGAGCACTCACATCTCAAGCCATCAGCGTGTCAATATCTAGTTGGCCTCAGTTCGTGGGAGCCGTTCGACTGTCAAGGTTACTCGCTAGCATCCTGCATAGCGACGAACGACGAGTTCGGACTGTAAGGTCTGGGGGCTTGGAGGTAAAGCTCATAAGCACAATGAAGGAGGAATATGTTTGGTTCACATGTTATTATACTTAAAAGATGCGGTCGACGTACACTACTGACCTCGGTCTGCAGCTGAGGCGCCTACTCCAAAATTCCTATCAGCGACCAGACAATGATTGCCCCCTGTTCATCCGAACATTCAGCCACGCATTATCTTCAGGTAATCATCAATCCGTCCATGGTGGCTTCTAGTCTAGGCGTCAGGCCGTCGATCTATCTACGGTGCATTCGCTTTTTGCATCCGTAAATTCAGGCCACGAGGAAACGAAACTACGGGTAATTATGCCCGTGGCAGTCTGTGAAGTACTCACATACTACAAAAATAGGAGTAAATATTGATGGTTGGAGGATCAGAATCCTAGACCATCTCGTAAGTAACCCAAACTCGTTCGTCTCGAACTCTCGTGCACGAAGTTGCAGCTTAATGTATAACCGTGTCATAGTACCGATTTCAAAGCAGGCAAGTAATTATCCCTAAACTGAGAGACAACGGATGAACCAGCTCAGGGGATTTTTTTGCCATGGGAGTCCGGATAAGTAAGTTGATTTTCATGCCACAGCACCGGCCTAAAATACGGTAAGATCGACCGCCACCTACAGCCAGTCATCTGACCATATAAAGAAATAATTTTACGGCAGTTCCATAAAGACCTAAATAAGTAGGTCCTAACGAATCAATCTATGTAGTATAGAAAATGAATTCAATGGAATATATTTGATCGAAGTTATGCCGGGAGAACCCTAGTGATCCGGTTTTCGACATCCCTGTATCGTCACGGTACCAAGTACTACACTGCGCGTTGCTGCCCCGTTATTGGTGTGGACAGGGTATTACATCTTTCGTCCAGCTTCAATATCGGGTTATTACCTCCAGGGTGCTGGTGTCCAATTGCGACTATGATACCTTAGCCTCCAGATGAAGCATTCCCAAGACCGGGAAATCATCTAGCCTCTGAACGGCACGGTTCTGGATAGATGAAATTGTAGCAAAGCCTCCTAACCGGCGGTTTGATTCTATTTACCATTACACTGTGCGAAGAGGTGGCTCTCTTGTACCCGTCAGTCGCTGCGGAAAGTTTTATGACTCTGGTTGTCGAGACTTACAGGTGGTATTGAAAGCAGTTGAATAACGGTTGCCATGTGCGCCTCCACACGGGACTTTTAATAAATCTCAACGGCTCTGCGCCACGGTATGGCGGCGTACTGCACCAGCAAGTCTCTTTCAACATGCGGTGTCGTTTGTACGTCGAAAAAGAAATAGATGTGCTCATTGACTTTTGGCTATTCACCAACGGAAAATCACCTACGAGGAGTGCAGTTGACTAGGTAGATATATTGTTCGCGAGAAGGTTCGGGACGACAATATTAAAACATACGCACTACAGGTCCGCTTGGACGCCAGGCACCATCTCCCACCATTTCTTTCCCCTGATGCCATTGAACCAAAGAAAAAAGATTCACGTCTCATTGTACCTCCTCAGGGATTCACGTACTGTATATGTGTGGAACGTTACCTTAGCATGGCCTTGCATATAAAAGCCTGAGTGGCGGCATCTCAGAAAAACCTGTTTACGGTTGATTCTCGATCTCCCAGGGAGAAGGGGGGAGTCCCAATGGAGGGGGCGTCAACCTAGAACGAGTCTATAGTAGTAGACTCAGATATAATTCTCGAGATTGCGCGTCATGGTGGAAAAGGGTGGGAGGTCGTGTGGCGCTGGATAATATCCGGGCATGAGACACATCATGTTGCCGCTTCCCGGGTGAAGAGACGCGTCTCCCTTAACCCTCACGAGAGGTCATCCGCACCAGTGCTGACACGAAAAGGCTGAGATGGGCTTGGCTTGGATGGACTTGAATGCCGAACGCTTAATGTGGCTGGATATGTCAGGCACTCGATATTAGACATTTGGTCGCCCGGGATGATGTGGATGATTCTCACGAGGGCTGTGGCTTTGGAAAAGACACATACATCCTTCCCAATACATAGAATATCATTAACTACCATCCATTTTCGAAAGCAGCACGCTTAGTCCGCTACTTATTGCGGAGCGACATACTGTTAGTTGTTACTCTCTATCGTGTATCCCTCCTACTAGGCGTTTCTTGATTGGAAATTGGATAAAACAGAGCCGCTATATAAATATGAATATATATATAACATATATTTCGCGCGATTCCATAGCAATACCCCTTTCATACCGGCTGAGTACTCTTACGTTTCATACAGATCGCCGAGTTAGTGGTTGGCTTGCCATGATGGGAAGGTTGGAAAGTAGCATGTAGGTTAAAGGGTTATTCCACGACGAGTAGGTATTGGGAAGTCTATTTAAGCTAACGGTGAAGATAGGGCCGTTAATATATGTTGTTGACTCAGGCAAATCTGAGGAGAATAACTGAGCTAGATATGTGACTATTGTGTTCTATACGCTTGAGCCACTCTAGGCGGAGAATGATCTCAACTTCAGTCGTGCGTGATAGTACTGCTGGACCTATCTTACTGCCGCCACCAATACTAGACGGATAGGACTGAATAGATATAAAGTAGAAACAGGGGTACGAGGGTAACAGAATCGACATCAGAGCTTTGGACCACGACCAATATGGGGGTTCGGGATTGAATCTGATACCTTCTTAGTATGTCATGCCGCATTATCTACTTTCAAATCCATATAATCATCACTCAATATTCCCAGAAAGTTCTTCACAAGCTTAACACTAGTCCCCAAGCCCCGGGGTAATCGTCTTAGGAACTGGCTGTGTTATGATGGTAACCTGAAACGATGAAGGCTACGAACCCAGTTTCTTAGAAGACAGACGCAAAGTGGCGATAATTCAACTAAAAAGCTATCTATACTGAAGGGATAGACCGCAAGATACTGTATAGACTGCCTGTTTACTGTGATGAAGCTAGGTAATGATGCTTGCTCGTACTTTTGTGATCTGAGGTTGAAACGGTGAGCTCGACAATGTAACTCCAGGGGTCTGATGAGATATCTATCATCCGTCTTCGATGTTCCTGGTTCTAATATATTCCAATTATTCTTAGTAACGTACTAGATGTCACAAAGAAGTTGATAAACCAGTCTCTATCAAAATAACAGATATTGGGGGCAACGATAGCATCGCACCCTTATATACGCAGTCGAGTTAGTATGGAGTGGTAAGATCGTGTGATCTTTATAGCATAACCGCTAATTCTAGTCATTATGATTCTGAAGAGTTCTTTACCTATTTCCTCTCCGCATCTTATCTTATCTTCTTTGAAGAGTACTAAGACTATTTCCTGGTGTTGACTTCAGTTTTGGAGGCTTTTCATGTGTCCCAATACTATGGATCGCATTGAGGTTGGCAATTATTGAAGCTGAGCATCGCTACGCGGCCGGGAAGAACCGATTAACCCATCCTATCAACACCGGTTGCAAATTACCTAGCTTTACACACGACTCTGCTGAGGCTTGTGTGCCCAGAGGAACGTACATAAAGTTCTAAGCCCAGTTTAAAAAGCGACTAATCAGATAGTTCAACTGTCAAGAATGTAGTTTGAAGATACCAAACATTCGAAGCTGAAGCTGGCGATGGCTGAGCTTTATGATAGATTCGCATTATTTTGTTTCGAGCTATATTGGCAGCGTTTGTTGTCTTCTACGATTTCGGTACTGTTGGTTTTGAGTGATGGTGAAATTCGAAATCAATCATAAAAGCTAACTACCACCCAGTCCAGATCTGGTTGCTGATGTCAACTGAGAAAACCAGGGTCCTTGATATCAATGCACGCGCCTTTACTGAGTCGCTGTATGTTCAATTGAACTCGTGGATTCGACTGCAGCTTGAACTCGTAATATGGTTTCTGCATGGTTACTTGTAAAGGGGATTACTGTATGGCACTCGGTTAGGAGCACAACCTTGCAGCATTTGGTGGGGAGTTAGCTAAGATAATAATTACAAATAGTCCTAACATTGCTGTTGGGCGGTTCCGGAGCGACTCAGTGGCTATCACTGAAATGATATCATACTACATGGTACCTTGTTTTTTTTTGTTTCAACTGAATTCGAGAAACAACAAAATCATATTCATGGTGTCGCAGCAAACGAGGCTAGGGTGTTTATCTCTGCTGCCCCAGAGTCCCCGTAAAAAAGCTGGGCCTATGATTTCATCATGAACTCATAGCCGCGCTGAGCTCAATGACGTCGGCGGCAGTCGAGGAGAAAGATGTTGTATATT
The DNA here is from genome assembly GCA_022495085.1 of Xylaria sp. FL1042. Classification (NCBI taxonomy): domain Eukaryota; kingdom Fungi; phylum Ascomycota; class Sordariomycetes; order Xylariales; family Xylariaceae; genus Xylaria; species Xylaria sp. FL1042. The sequence continues at coordinate 76,890 of MU380283.1, forward strand.
AAACAAGTGTCGAGTCCCTTAAAATTGCCCATGCCTAATATAGTGTTCATGGTTCATTATCTATTCTTCCCAAATAAACCCATATACTATAGATTCTGCGTTGCGACTTAAACAAAGGGATTTCGAAAACAGTACATATTGAAAAGAAATCACTAGATCTACAAACTAATCACAATGGCGCCATCGGTCGACGAATTCCGCAAGATCGCCGAAGAGGCTGAGAGAAATCTCAATACCTATGAATCCAAGACCGGTGCTCACAGAACCTCTCGCAACGACGAAGCCGGTGTCGATACTCGGGTCGAGAACCAGTTCCCCGGTGGTCAAGTCAGGTATGACCAAGATTTGAGCACCAACGCCGGCTACAACAAGCGAATTCCTCCAGAGGAAGGCGGTGACCTGGATGCCCGTGGCCGGTAAGTCCTCTCATCACTTAACCAAACGCCAGAGCTCTCCCTTACTAAACATGCACTAGGCAAACGCGTGGCGAGCATTTCGAGGGGGTTGGGGGGCCAGAGCACAAGCTAGAGCGACAGATGCGAGACTTCAGTGGCTCCGACGAGCTCGACCTTACCGACAAACGACGCCACGATACTGGCTCAAAATCGAATGCCGATGACACAAGCGCTGTGTATAGCGGAGAGGTTATGACTGAGGGCAAGAGAGCCGTGCAGGCTAATATTGCTGAGGGTAGCGTACGACGCACGAACCCATATCCGGGTTCCGAGTACTACACCCCACAGGAAGCAACTGGCGATATGTCGGCCGAGGGTTATGAGGCGCCGTCGAGCGTGACGGAGGCTTCACGAGAGAGCGCACGCTGGAATGAATAAAGCCACACAATAATTAACATGTAGGGCCTTGTATCAATAGTAAAGACAAGTAATGCAAAAGGGTAAACCCAAAAATGGTCCTCATCAGGGGTAATATGATGATATCGTATATAGGCGTTAGTGCGTTGACTGCGCTGGAAGGTGGGAAGTAGGTTGACTTGTTAGCATATGTTTTAGTCGACAAGTAACTCACGTCATGAGACATTAATCAAATACATTACCTACCTGGAGCTGCGTAAGTTGCCGACCGAAAACGCTGGGGAATTCGCCTGCCAAAAGGCTCAAGAGAATCATCCACTGCTTATTTCACCAGACTGGGATTGGTATGATGGCTCAGGTAATGTTAGCCTGATCTTATAACAGTATAGGATAGGAGAATTTGATACTTAAGCTTCTTAATTGCTATGAGTTCATCACAGAGGCGGACATTGCCCACGGTTTCGGGGGTTTTTGCAAAGACCACCTATAATATGAAAGACTAATCGTGACGAAAACTAGTAAACTACCAACCTTGATATGTTATAACGCCTGAGGTCAAGTCTTTCTGCCATTAATGAGCCTAGACGGGACGTGGCTTGCAGCAGGTAGTAAATGTGGTTGTAGCGAAACGCCACATTCGCCATCATGATCAAGTGACCGACGCAAAACGAGAAAGCTAAACTTCATATATCGTAGATTTGGCCTAGAATAATCCGCATTATCTAGTTCTTCATTCAGCTATTATTGTCTGTCATATATATACGAAGAGAGCACCTCATCATCTCACCAAACATCTCCTTGATTTCCATCACCAGCTTCTTCGAGTGATGTGAGTCAGGCTATTTTGCCACCTGTTGCCTTCACCGAAGCCAATGCTGTAGCATCTTCCGAACAATATTGACTTCTGATAACTCAGGGCAAGTCCGAAGAGCAATGCTATCGTTACATGCCTGGCTATTCTCAAACTTCAAGTTGAATTCACGGCCCCCGGCGGATTTTCCGTACGTCGACTCATAATAATCCGCCAGCTTGATAGCAGGCAGCTTCTCCTCCGCTGCAGAACCAAGTTCATCAGCACGAGCACGGAGGCGTTTCAACCATTCGTCGAACTCGACTTCCTCGAAATCCAATCCAGCCTCGCGCAGTACGGGTAGAAACCTATCGTTCCACGAGAACGCGTGTGGCGGCGTGATGTTGTAAAAGGAGGTCCCGGCCCCGGCCTTGAGTTTGTCGGCAAGCTGCAGAAGTGTCGCAGCCACCGTGTCCACGGGCATCCACTCACAGCGTCCTTCGTACCCATATAGACGAGGGAGCGCCTTGACCTCCGTTGCGCTGCGGACCAGCAAGGGCACGTGCTCCTTCTCGTTCCAAATCCCATTCACGCTGTCTGCCGAAATTTGGCCAACTCGCAGAACGCCAACGGCAGAGCCGCTCGCGCCAGCCGCCTCACAGATCCGTTCGCCGACCAATTTGGAGCGCCCGTAGCCCGTATCTGCCGCGTACTCGAGGGACTCGAGTCGAGCTTCGGGGACATTCGCCGGTAAGGGCATGTTGAATGCTGCTGATATACTGCTGATGAAGACAACGCGGGCCGGAGAAGGTGTTTGTGAAGCCAAATCCAGGAAGTTTCGTAGCCCGGCGAGCTGCGGCCTGAAACTCTCAAGGGAGATGTTGAAATTCACAGGCCAAGCCGCGTGGATGATCAAGGTTGCCGCCTTCTGTAATTCGGCATACTCTTCTGCGCGGAGACCCAATTGAGGGGCCCCGAAGTTGTTCGTTGATAGCACAGTTAATTTCTGAGCACGCGTTGTGTCCTTCTTTGATAAGGTGAGCCCTCGCGCTTCTAGCGATTTCGATACTCGCTCTGACGCATCGTCGCCTCGGACTAGACAATATACACATGACACTCTCGGATCGTCCAGGACCTGGCTAAGCACATGAGCGCCCAAGGCACCAGTTGCACCAGTGAGTACCTGCGTTACGATGTCAGCTCAATATAGGCATGCTATGAGGCCGAGCGTTTACACTTACGACAACATCAGTTGCGAAGCTACCGTACTCGGAGATTAGCTCTTCCATCTTTGCAATCTCACTCTTCGCGTCCGAGTGACCGTTCTGGAGCTGCTCCTCTGTTCGCATAGAGTACAGAACACCTGCTAATTTTGTGACATTGCCAGACTCGTAGACCACATTGGTGGGAAGCGAATGCCCGCCGAGATCAAGTTCCTGCTGCAACAGCCTCCGCAGCTGTGCAGCTCGCAGACTGTCGATGCCAGCAGCGAAAAAGTCGGTCTCATAATCAGGCACTTGAATGCCTGCATGTTCACGGACAGCCTGGAAGATGTATTCTTTCAGCTCCTCTAGACCGAGTTGCTTGGCGACGCCGTTCGTTTGTGCGTCTTTGTTGTACAGCTTCTCAATTACATCTTCGAACTTCCTGTAAGATGCTGCGCGAATGATGTTATTCTTGTCCGTTGCCGGGTATTCAACATCCGCTGCTAAAACTGTGATCATGTCGCGCGTGATGCGCGCGTGCTCGTCCATGACCTCATTAGCAGGTTCAATCAGTGGCCACACTGCATCAATAACTTCATCATCCGACATATTGGCAGCGGCAGTGGAACAGAACAGAAGCAAGCCAGGCATAAGGCGATCATTGCCCACCATCAGACCATCTCGTATCAAAGGACTCTCACGGACTGCACCCTCCATTCCCACTGGCATTATTTTCTCGCCGCTTAGCAAGGTGATCCTGTCATCATCACGCGCTATATACTTCCAGGCATTCTCGATCGTCGGGTGAGGTATGTAAAGATCCTTGGAATGAAACGAACCAGGAGGATCATTGGAATTACTTGTTGTTGGCATCAACGCTGGATGTGATTTCAAGTATACGGCTTCGTAGACGCCTTCACCTACCTTCTTGAAATGCATATGAGGACGGAGATTCGCATACGGCCGAATGTACACCCATGAGTCATCGCCTGGCTCCCGGTATATGGAGTCTCCCATATGACCAACTTCAGTCCTGCAATATTTATTAGCGAATATAATAGAAAACCGATAAAAACACGAACAGGCCAAGTATCACTCCTAAATTCACACCTTGCTGAACCACTCGATCACCCAATTCGTCGGGAGTTCGTGCCCCAGCAGCCGTCACGAATTTGCACCGTTTCAACACCTCGATGCCATCCTGCCTCTCTGCCATGAGCTTCAAAACATAAGGGACAGTGTGGCAGATCTCAGGCTGGATCTCTTTCAGAGCCGCAACAAGATGCTCGGTCGTTAAAGGCAGATCTGCATTATAAAGATGCGCCGTTTTCCGCATATATATGGCTTGGAACGACGTAAAAACGCCGTGTAAATGGTACCATGGCAATGCGTTAAAGGCCTTGCAGCCAGTGCCGAAGTAGATGTTATTCAACACACTACGGTGAGAGAGCGCCAATGGCTTAGGAAGTCCCGTCGAGCCTGAAGAGTGGCCGAAGAGTGCCAGTTGTGCATGCTCGGCCTCCCTGTCTGGTATAGGTCGGACGACTGGCTCAGGGGGGCTATCTGGCTTATCAAATTCAGCTCTCGTCGGCATAGGAATAAAATTAAGATCCGGGCGCGCCTTCTTGAGTCCCTCTATCGTCGCGGTAATACGGACGGTCGATCCCACGAGGAACGTATCACACTCCGTCCGTTCCATGAGATTGAGACAGGCCGGCTCGCTAAGGCGTATAGAGATGGTTAAGACCCTACACCCCAGCCGCGAAATGGCAAATAGCGCGACAACAAACGATAAATCCGACGGAGCAAAAAGCCCAACGGTCTTGCGTGAGTTCATCTCTAGACCGGCCTTCATCAGCACCCTGCACATCTCATCCACCATGCGATCTAGGTCCTTGCCAGTGAAGAGCTCATAATCGGTAGCCTTGTCTTTATACCTTGGATAACCTAGGATGGGAACTTGATGCTCATCTTGTGCCCGCTCGCGGATGAGGTCGTCAATCATCAAGGGCCTACCAAACTGGCGCTTGCGTTCTTCAACGACTTCGGGTGAGATATTGGCCATTGTAATTCCTTGCGCAGAATCCTATGAGAAGGTCCTAGGTTGCGTTTTATGTATTGCGATAACTTCCGGCGGTTTGATTATCTTGTTGGTGGCTCACAAAGCTTGGATCATGTTAGCCCCTGGAACGAAAGTAGTTGGTGTTTGCATCAACGACAAACAACTTGGTGATGAATTTTTTTGATTGAGATGTTGTTTGGGGGCTGTTTTATGCGCGCCGATGACTTTTCATGTGTTACAGCCTGAGCCAACAATAAGACAAGGGATAGGAGAAGCAGCTCGTATGTAGTTGTCAGACTTATTACCCCCACAGTGTAGTATTGACGGCCACAGAACGTGTCAAATATATAATTTGATAGTAATTTTTTACATACCATATACCAAAACTTTAATAGATATAAAATGGATATGCTGTCTTTCAAGCCATTCAGCGCTGTATAGTATAGATAGATAATACGATGATGCAGACGCCCGTTCGTGTAGTCTTGACAGCTTCCCCGCAAAGTAGTAATACTCTCTACCGACCCTGCCTCGCCTCTCGCCTCTCGCCTCTACATTAATCTGCTTTCCCGGCGTCTACATCCCATCCTGGTGGGTATCAGGCAATTGTTTAGTGTAGCCGTGAGGGAATAACTAGGCTTTAGGGTGCATGCGCAACTACTAAGTAAGTCTTAGTATGAATTGGCCAGACTGCTACACTACACGCGCGTGGACAGGGGCGTCGTCGTTTTGGGAGATATCCGTTGTGGTTTTGGATTGGACTATACTGAAATAGGTCGACCTTGCCAATCCCGGAAATCGTATTCCCGAAGGATCAGTTTGTGAGATAACTCATATCACAGTGTACTAATTCGAAACCCACCTTCATTCCACTTCGGTTTCCATAGTGCACAGAAGTTGGCTATTGAAAGTTCATAGCATAATGGATCTACTGTTCTATCTTTATTCTAACTCGGCAAGCAATCGACCAAGCATGAAAATCACGGTTATACCTTAGCATTGATGAGATTGCCCGCTGCATACTTGCGACTGAGCCTCGAAGCACGTGGCAGAGGTGCATAGACGCGTGGTCGTATACAAGTAGTGTACCTAGGTGATCTGGATCCTAGGGATTCTTCTTGCTACCTACTTAGAGTAGTGTATACTACATGGCTCGGCTAGGGATTAAGCTTTCCCAAGGGCGACAAGGATGGCGACATACCTATGTACCTAGGAGTATACTAGTGTAAGTAGTGTACTCAATGCTGTACTGTACTGTATATGCCTGTCATCGGTAGTCCAGTCCATTCGATTGTGTGTTTGGTACTGAGTAGACACTTAAAGACAGAAAACTTCCGAAACACTCCACAACGACAACTTCATCAAACCGTGAAAGGTAGGAATCAAGCTCGCAGAAGTGCCGTACATTAGTCCACTACGTAGTATAGTTTGGCCATAGATAGTATAGTATATAAACTACAGTACGTACTGTATATCTAATATCTAATATACTACTACGCATGCTTATAAAACCAACGTTATACTGTAGGTATCAACCGTAAGCAGTACAGTTCGTACTGAATATGGAAAGGTCGGATGGAGACGCATGAATGCGAGGTCATCCGAACCCGGTTTGTTCCCCGAGCAGAACCGAAGAGACGCGGATGTCACCACATAGCAGTAGTGCGTTCCGCGGTAACAAAAAGCTTCAGTTCAGTTTGAGGAGAAGCATGGGTTATGTGATATCTGCGTATGACCTACATTATGCTGTCGATTTACTTAGTAGACAACAAGATGCTATTGTTGACCCCTGTAGCATGTATGCATGCATGGCCTGACTTTCTCGGAATTATTGGTTGAGGAAGTGTTGTACTAGGTAAGATATAAAATAGCTTGGCTGTTGATAACAAAGCTATCGTCCGCTCGCTGACTTGGGTATGGTAAGATGAGAAGCCGACACCTATGAGCTACGAAGGCTAAATTGAAATAGAAGAGCGCAGAATACACGAGGTACTATAGACAGGTGGCGTAGGTGTGCTTTTGCCGTATACGCAGACATCCGGCGGTGGTATTCCGGAAATACGTGTTGTAGTACTAACGTATATTAGAGGGCGGAGAATCAAACGTCCAGCAAGGATCTACCCGCATCTATACTACTTTTGTCTTTGTTAATATCCACTCGCGCCGAACCTTTCGACTTGTTGTTTATAATACCCACCTCGATCAAATACTGTATCATCAGGGCGTGGCTGCAAGTCAGAGAGGTGATGTGCATCTACACAGTAGATATATACTATGACCAAACAAGCCTTCACCGGAGAATATTTGGGCAAACTTTCTGGGGCTGGTGTAATGCTACACTATAAGTATGGTATCTAGTGTACCATTCGATCTACTTTCCCCCGTAGAAGCTATAACCTGGTTAGCTCTCGAGCGATGGATCCCCTGCCCATATACTACACTATGTATGCTATATATGAGGTCCCCCACGTGAGTAATAAGTATTCATGAGTGATTTTCCTCCATTGCCCCTTGCAGGGAGTACACAAGATTGTAGTGAAGGTACCGGTAACGAAAGGGACGAGGTTTGCAGGATCTCTTCACAAGAGTATCCTAGTTATTCCATCGTTCCCTTGACAAATAAACTGTGATAGAAAAGTGATGATTGTTAACTAACCATCCCTACAGAATGTGGATAATCCCGCAGAAAAAAATAAACATGAACCAGTCTGTAAGGGAGTACGGATATTTTGTGGCAAATTCACCATACCTTGCTTACTTTTACGGTTCCAAACCATGCTGAAACAGGACGTTTCGGTCCTGCTGCTTTCAGGGGTCACTTCATTACACCATCTCCTTGATTCTTAGGAGTGCAAAGCAGCTCAGGATTTGGTATTACTCCTGCAACAGCAAGAGAGTTTTGTCGTATTATGCTTGTAAAGTAATATGCCAGTCTTCTGATTCAAGACGGTCATCTCATATGTATCGTCACTTCTCTATTATTACATGAAATTCACTTCAAAATCCCACCTACATTCAATTTTTTTTTCCCTTGTCAATTTCGACGTCCGTAGTACTGGCTAGTGGGGCCTTGAATATGCACTCGGTTGCTTGGTGTCGTGACTTGGACATAGTGATTCGTTGATCCGCCGGCGGAAGATGCAGGGTTGGGCTTAATCGATACATCGAAATCCTTCTGGACGACTATGTCGGAACCGGAGACAGGCTCAATTCTATCGCCGCTTTGCGAATTGGACCTGGGGTTCGTAGTGGCCAAGGCGATCGAATCGGAGTTGCCCTGTAAAGTCAAGATCTCTGTACTCGAGTTGTCCTCTTCGTTGTCGCGGTTTCTGCTCTGTAACTTGACGTGACCGGATCGTACCACTCCCTTCGAAGAAAGATTATATTTGGGTGTCGCTCCCGATGCGTCCGCACTGCCCTCATATCCAAACCACTTGAAAAGGAGCGGACGAACCGCCGGTAGGTTGGCGCATATAAATCCTACTTCAACCTCGACCGTGCTCCAGAGACCACCACCGACGTTCGTGAAACTAAAATCCATCGGATCAATCTGCGTAACTGCAACGATTCGGAATATACTGGCGATGACCACACTATTCAAGTACTAGGTGAGCAATAGTTAAAAAGCAAGGGGTCCAGATATTTGACCTACAAGGCGCCAAGTAAGAACAAGAAACTCAGAGACCACTTCCTGCTCCTGGATGCATGCAAACCCCATATTATTGGGAGCGGGAGACTGAGGACCGCAATATCGCCGAAGACATTGATGATGGCAGAAGCTAGATAGAAAGCGTTCTGATTGATACAACTGCCCGGGGTATCGGGCAGCCAGAACTTTTCTACCGGGAAGCACTGGAAAGTAAAACTGAAGAAATTCGAAAGAAAGATTCCGCAGGAGATGAAGGTGACAATCATGGCGCCCAGCCGGAAACGGGCAGTCCTCTGGAACACACGCCAGTAGAAGAGGAGAATACCAATCTTGACGGAGAAGACGCCGGTGGCCCATATCAACATGTACACCCAAAGAAGCTGGCCAAAATCGTTGTTAGCAGGCGATGGACTTCAAGACGGCACTGGCTCGGTCGGACGCTTACCCTAATAAATATCACAACTGTGGCCGGTGGCAGATCGGATTGGTGGACTCCTGAACCATATACCAAGCCGAGAAAGTCGAAAACCGATGCGACAATGCATACTGCCATCACCCAAAACATCCTGCGCGTAGCGTTAGTAAGGTCCGAAACCCATTCCATTTCAAGTAGCATCTCTCACCAGTAGTCATCCCACCATAGCCGCGCCCCTGTCGCGAACCGAGCCCAGATGCGCATTACAAACGAGATCGTAGAGAGGATGAGGAGAGATATTACCACGCCGAGCGTCAACTGAATGTTGTGCTCTTCCGCTGCGGTCTTCGCCATCTCGTTTTTCTAGCCGGCACCAAACTTTCCGAAATATCCTAGGCCGGGTAGTTGAGTGAAAGAGCGACCGTCACGGAGTGTATGAAGACGTTCTGGCTCCCGTTCGAACTCTGGGATCGAGAACCTTCACATCCGAGCGTCAACTCATATACTTGAAAATAGAATGCGTGCTTAGACACTAGTCTGCAGCAGAGAGGGTCGAAGTCTGATAAACGTCTACAGTAATTAGCAGTCTAGACAAAGGCGGACGTAAAGTAGCATTTAGGTGGCACGGTAGCGTACCAGGGTCAATTCCTTCTCTGCAACTTTTGCAAATGTAGCAGTACACCGGATGCGGGCCGTCTAGGGAATCCCTGATGATCTGTAATACTGCTAGGCAAGAAAACGACCAATTACACAACAGCTGCACATATAGGTACTTAGTTATTGAAAGGAACGGGCAACAGATGAATTCTACACTAGATTAGGTAGGGAGGAATCTATAAGAGATCTGAGAGAACGAGGGCGACAGCAATTTTCAACTTCCCGCTTCTACATCCGTCTCAATGGTCAACAACGAATCGCTTCCCTGCCTGATGTTGAAGAACCTTGTCAATCCAAGTGTAGTGTATATACGTACTACCCTTTGATCCCCCAGAAACGGCCTCTCCGGGGGTGAACCCTGTTCATTATTGGTCAAGGCTGCTGCATGGACGTTGCGTAGCAGCCGTCAACTAGTGTAGTATTCAGTAGGGGTAAAGAACAGGCCTCATCGCGGCCCGGGTGCTTCTGTACAACAAAAACAAGCGCCACTCGGTATCGTGGGACAAACATTGTCTGATATTTCTTTCGGTCTGCTGCCCATCCATAGGGCAACGCATGACCCTACGATACCAATCCCTGTGGTGATTGGAGCCGTAAACTGTTTGGGTCCGAAAAGGAGGATCCTTATGCCGGCTTGTCGTCTCCGAATTGGTGTGGTGTGTTATGCAATACGACGCGACCTATCAACCTTCTAGCCCTGACTTCGCAACTGCCGGTGTGGACCAATCCACAGATCATATTCACAGGTGAAGCACACCGCTGTTGATACTAAGGTGTAAGCGATAGAGGATTTACAGAGCGTTCCATTGATGACCTTATTTCTGCCACCTTTCAAACTTACTAATCTCGGCGGTTTCTTGTATTTTATCGCATTCCGTAACGCGTGAAAAGCTACATATTGAAGTTGCACGTCCGAATCATATCCGCATGTGATATTGGATTCCTCACATATGACCCTCCGACAGCTGATACATACGAAGTACTATGATTTCCGACTGGTATGACATTTGATCTGCCACGTTCGTTTATCGCAGAGATTCCTACAAATTCGGCAACGCTTGCGATGCAGAAACAAATAAGGGAAGGAATCCTATATGAGGCGTGTGAATCGCAGTGGAAAAAGGACTAGGCGAACATTTCGTAGTGGCAAAATAGGGTTGCATTGAAAATTCACCCTAGCTTATCATACTGAGTATTGTAATAGTGGGTAAATTGTAAAGCCGTAAGGGGTTAAGAAGACAATGTTGTTTGCTCCATTGTGTCTCTACCACAACAAACTGGAAGCTAGGGCGAATTCAGACTCACAATTTCTGTTTTCAACACAAGATAAACACCTCTCGATTGTTTTAGAAGTTTAGATGCCATTTGTAACTATGGAAAATTAACATCGCGTCTAGGACTGTTTCTTAAATCAGCACTTGAGCATCTAAGTAATATTGTGTACATCAATTCTTCATTATGGATGTTCTCGACTTTATTTGAATATAGGTGATACAATTGGAATGGTCTCTCTGACCCCTGACTATGTACAGAACATTTTTCGACTGGCTGACCCACGGTCTAGACAATGGTCAATCCTATCTTCACCTAAAACCAACACTAGGAAAGTGCTATACTAGATATCTGGTGAGCTATTAATATTAGGTGCTATATTGTATTAAGGTATATCATACGATTATGAGTTTTTGGACACCTCATTTGTTTGCCCTGACGAAGAAAACCCCCTTACTGACGGCAAGGGCGCCTACCAAAACAATCATATGTAAGTAGACTAACGGCGCAACCGAACAGAAAATTTTTGTGAAGGGAGAGAAACATTTAGATTAATCCCTACTATTCTACAGTTTCATCTAATGCTACGAAGTGACGCCACCTAATTAGGCTATTGATCGTCAGCCACTCAGAAACTAACATCCTAAAGCCTAGAGATGATACACACATCTTTGTATTAAATATGTTGACCCAAATTACCTAGATTCAGCTCTGGGTTGGGACCTCGTTCCCTACTACTTCCACCACACAGCCAAGGGAAGGTTCAGCCCGCCTGAAGTTTAGACACTTACTTTTTTTGCTATATTTGTTACATATAGCCTGGTATCGAGGGATGAAAGAAGAGTATATTCCGTATATTGTACGTGAAATTGTAGCAGGGACATTGTGAGGCAAAGACGTTGGCAAAGGTCAGGCTTCTTGTGCAACAATGCAAGGATGAGTATAATGAGATATATCGTGAGGTGTTTTAGTACACGAGACCATCAACTATGTGTTACAAGGCGCGTCAATCAACAAAGAAAATTTTGTAGGTCAGTTGTGGTCAGTTCGCTAAGGGGTATCACTGGAATTACACTGATGTAATAACAGCATCCGGACTAGTTTATTTATTCTAATAGCCACATAATAATACTATAGCCTCCACTCAAACGGGTCGAACTTCGAAGTATTATCCAATGATATATCTTGGGTCCCTCGGTAGGAAGAGATATACGCCGGTTCTTCGTTGAAGAAATGGGTTCAACGACATGACCCTCACAAAAATATAGTAGACTATTGCCGTGATGATTAGGGACCTAGCCGAGGATGGCTTGGTCATGTTGTCATCTATCATTGTCATCGACTTCATAATCTTGGCGATCTTGGCCCTAGAGGAAGGGACGTGTATGGATATAGCTAAGGACGAGAAACGTATTCTAGGCTCTTCGTGCGGCGACAATACGTACATACCTGTATTATTCACCTACGAAATCCTGACATATACTACACGTCAAAGGGGACTTGTGTGTCTAGCTGCGATTGAACCACTAGGGTATTTGAGAGACCTTACGTAGCAATAAGCGTCTATTCTTTACTAGAAGCACAGACTCACTGACAGTTGCGAACTACAAAAGACAAACTTCGTGTACAATTTAGTGATATTCATCAAGGGACTTCTAGCCTCTATATAACAACTTAATTCAGGAACTCTAGGTATGTATAGTTGGCCGCTGCTTAACACGAACAGATGGATCCTATAAGGGATTTGTATATTTATCACCGAATAATATTTCCTCAAATAGGACTACTAGTAGCCTTGGTGTCATGATGGGTGCTAGAAGGCATCTTTATAAGTGACTAATATGCGTTAGAATCAAGAGCTTAGAACGCAGATTGGCAAGATCATTAATAAAGTGCATGCAATAATTTCTTCTTACCACATGGTATTTACAATAGGCGTTCTACTGTCCAATTGTGAGAGGGCCTGGTAAAATATATGTACAGCTTGAATGGAAGCTTATAGGGGACTATGAGCTGCAATACAAGATACTATATAGATAGGGCGATTGGTCGTATCTCATCAGACTAAAGGCTTCTGCCAGATGCCCTAATGCTACACGACTATGAGATTAAGGGGATTGTTTTGTATGAGAGTAAATATCACCACTATAGCCATTGCAAAATGATGTGCACTCGCAATGTACCTAGACTGACAGATTGATAGGCCCATAGGCGTGTGTATGACGATACTAGCCTTCCGGAGTAAATCTCTTAGGTAATCAATCGTATGTATACGGTACCCCAAGGAGTAAACTCCTACTGCTGCGGGTTAAGGCAATAATATATAGATTTCCGTATCAATAATATTTCGAGGAACTCACCCAGTGTCGGGAAACCTGTTATATCCTTCGAAGTACTTACGTAGTACATCCATAGAGTGTACGACGGCATGACCCCTAGAGCAAAGAGTATGTACGTATGTGCCTAAAGGCTAGGATAAAAATTAGTTTACATTTTCCGCGTAACGACAGGAACCCATACACACCCCTCCACTTGGCTTACGAGCCTGACAGAGTGTTTCGAGGTCTTCCAATGTTAGTGATTAAAGCCCATGTAGAGAATACTGACACGAAATCAATTGGTGTCATTAAATACCGATTGTGTGCTATGAAGATAGGTAATATGAAACAATACCGGTATCAACACTCAGCCGCACTCGCAGACCGATGTACTAAGTACGTTGTCTGAGGTATCTAGCTCCTTCTATCGGGGTCTCGTGAGCCAAGTATAAGGGTATTATATATTCATATTACCACATGAAAAGCTCAAATACATCTCTATCCTAGTCCATGGTCATGTGCATACAATTCCCTTGCTCTAGGGGTGGCATTACATCGCCTTCATCTACTTCAGTAAAACTTTCGCAATGGTTTGCTAGACGCAGTGGCGATCATTTCAGACGACTGGCAAAGGATCTACAAAGGCCAAATATCTCCAGCGCCTCTTGCACACTCATGATTATATAGCTCGAGATATAAAGAGCTCGGTGTGCTCGCGTATATGTAGTTGATTGGGGCCACAAACAACATCGTCCGTGACATGAACGAAAGAAAGAGCCAGTATGTATTTTGAGGATAATTACCTGGCAGTGAAGGGCCCTTGAGTAGTAGTATTAAGGTTTACAACCTCTATGCTCTTTGTCGTTTCCCGACTCCTCGTACAGGTTGCCTTCATCTCCCACAGAGCATAATCTCTCCCATAGAGCACAATACCCTCCAAACTCCGACGAAACAGCAGCCATCCAGGTCGTCTCTCCAAGAGCCCGGTGAAACTCTCGCCAGACCTACCGAGAATATTGTGCGAAATCTCGTGTGAGCCGCACCAAGGATAATAATTGCGCTAACACGCTTGTAGACATGTCCCAGAACTACAGAACGTGCCTATCCATCTTGGATTCAAGGCCATGAAGCGTTCATTTGAAAGATTCCTCCAGGCGCCGTTGATAGGAAACGATAATAATGGCTTCGGGGCTGATCGGGTGGAACCCTCAGCTGCGTCAACGTGTTGGCTCTCATATAGTCTTCGTTAATCCTGTCGATGAGATGAAGGTCGGTGGAATATCTCATAACACGAATGATCGACTTTTAAGAACCTAATCGGAAGGTTACAGTAGGTTTAATATGACTTAGCAGGTCGGGGTAGTCTGAGAGAATCTGGAACCCGGCGGAGGCGGAGCCCGATCCTGTTCCACAGCATGCCGCCCACAAGATATACTACACTAAGCATGCTCGCGAACACTTCTAGATCGGTGTAAATTGGTGCCCGCCCCGACTCCCTAATACGTAGTACTTGCCTACTTATACTGGACAGGATACTAACGTAGATGGCATGTGGGGGTTGGGTTGTTTAACTCTCAATAATAGTATGTTAGAATAATAGTACACACCATCACGCGATGCACAAGTGATATTAGTCTGTTCGAACTTGGCTAGCAAGGGAGACATTGCCAAGAGAACGGCCAGAAATAGATACAGAGGGTAGATGAAAGCGAGATACGTTTAAGCTTACTTGAACAAGTGGAGGTGGGCGCCACAATTATTGCCTCCGACAAGTGAGATTATTAAATTGACAAATACCCACAGGAGACAAACGGGTAAAATGTACGTAGTAGAGGAATGTAGGGCCTGATAGGATAGGCCCTGGTCCACCGCTTGCAGTATGTGGTATAGTGTCATGTACCTCTGTGCTGCGTAATGCCTATTGTATACAAGTATCGTGGTAGATCCACGGGCACAGTTGCCTATTGGAGCTGGAGCTTGTCCCAGCTTGAATGGCTGGTTCAAGCTTACTGTTGCATGCCGGGCATACAAACGAGAAAACCACACCGGCAGACAGGGTCGCCCACAAGGCAGTTGTCACCAGGGATCATTCGGCCGTTTTTCGAGCGTCTCTCTCCCTTCGAGATTTATCGCGATATCTGTGTGTAGAATTCCACCCTATTATACACGCCGTTCTCCTGCCAAGGGCTTTATAAACGCGCCCAGCCGGCTCCCGAGGAACAAGACTTTTGGCTTGACGACGGCGTTCAGCCAGCGACGGGACAAGACGTTCCTAAGCAGTCAGCCCGTAAGCCCGCCCGCCTTGGCCGACTACTTAGTGGGTTACTTACGTAGTAGTACACTACTCGACTTCTTGGCATTCTGTGTTCTTGAAACGAACCTTGCTCTTTGCCCTGCCAAGCGCCGAGATGCACCAGCACTTACTTATAGTGTGTGTACTGTATTGTAGTAGGTATAAATGGTACACACTAAAGACGGAGAAAGACGAATTACACGTAATAATCCTCAAATAACACACTAGTTTAAATCACTTCAGTTTGCTGTGCCGCAAACAATTTGTATAGTGTAGTGATTAACAATCTAAGCATCCATAGAGTATAACGATATACAGAGTATAGTACGTGCTAAACTAGACTAAGAGATCGAATTATGCAATGATATTTTCTAGAAGGAGGCAGTTCATCCTGCTATCCGAGGTTAATACGTTTCTTACACCGTTTATCTACGTAGGAGTGCAAAGTCGTCTTGAGTTAGAATGTTACTTATAAGTGAGTATTGTGGGCTTGACCAGGAACCCTCGTGTACTTAGTAAGTCGTCTAGTGTGGTTTAGTCAATAGTAGCAGTGCTCAGCTTCGTCCTTCAAGCCAACGAGCCTCTCAAGTGTGTGTGGTGTCGTACAATCGTTAGGTAAGAGAGTGCTCCATGTAGATACGTCCCGTATACTGAGAGGTGTACAAGGATTTAATTGCTTCATCTCTGACACCCTTGCGATGCAGACATGCAAGTCGCTTCGAAAATACACTAAGTAAGTACAGATGTGCGCCTAGTCCCGTAGTCTATACACTAGTGTTACTATCTATACTACACTACACTATGCCACCCCTTAGGACACGCCGATATGCATTGGGATATCTCATCTTAGTATGTATCGACGTATCGACGTATCGACGTACCAACCGACACACTAGACGACTAATCTAGCGAGACGCACGCAGCTGCTGTCAGCATACACTAGGCGTACATACCTACTCACACGTGGTTGTCAGAGCAGAGAACGTGGGTATGTAGGTAGTGGCAGTAGGCCGCTATACACAAGGACCTGTTGATGAGTCTATTCAGTACACTACGGGACCACTCGTCTTCGTTTAGGGACGTGCTCGTTTAGAGACGTATTGACAAGGATTCTTTACATACATCAGCATTATCATGAAATTTCGTCAACTCCTACTGGCCCTCCTCCTACTCCACGTCTTGCCCGCCCAGACCTTGGGAGGCGTTGTCATCCCCGGAATCCAGTCAGAGAGAGGCTAGACCTTCTCGAGATTACTGTCAAATCCTTTTATGAACGTCCAAGGATTACTATGGACCACGGCCCTCGCCATGGGTTGTGACATCTTTAGAAGCTGGGCCAGCTGAGAAGTCTTGGCCTATCACTGTTGATAGCCTGTGCCCATTTCTTCTCGACCTTCGAGACGATCTTCATCTGACATTAAATACCATACCTCCTGCCCCTCTTGAAAGCCTTACCTTCACTCTTATCTCAAGCCGCCAGCTCCTCGAACCGACTTCCTCGTCGCAGAGTTCTCTCTTCTTCGTTTCTCGCCCGTAGCCAATTCGTCGCTTTTTTTGACCTTCCTTTTACTTTCCGACAGCTACTAGGGATTTTTCTCTTCTTTTCGTAATAAAAATCAAAATGTCTTCCCAACAGGTTTTCACCGACCGCGACCTCGAGAAGCAAAGCTCCTCGAGCATTGCTCCCGTCCAGGCCCACGGCCATGGAAAGTCAAAGCTCGCCAGTGCCAACCCCCTGGGTCTCCTTGCCTTCGGTCAGGCCCTGTACTTCCTTTCCCTTTTCGAGTTCGCTCCTCGTGGAGTCACAACCACCAACATCGTTGTCGGTAACATGATTTGGATGGGTGGTATTGCCCAGTTCATCGCTGGTATTATTGACTTCTGTGCTGGCAACGCTGTACGTCAACCTCGAGATTCGACAATGGGCCCGAACCCTGGCTAACAACTCATCTAGTTCGGTGCTACTGTCTTCTGTGCTTACGGTGCTTTCAACTTGGCCTACTCTACCATCTTCATTCCTGGATCCGGTATTCTCAAGGCCTACAGCAACGCCGAAGGTATTCCCCGGGAAGATTTCTCGCAAGCTGTTGCCCTCTTCGTCTGGTCTTGGTTCATCATTACTGCTATCTTCACGATCGGTGCTTGCCAGGCCAACTGGGTCCTGTTCGGTCTTCTGTGCACTGCCGATATCACTCTGATTCTGCTCGCCTCGGGCCACATGACTGGCATGGAATCTCTGCTTAAGGCCTCTGGTGTCTTCGGTCTTATCGCTGCTGCTGTCTCATGTGAGTGTCACCTAGTATATGCAAAGAACAAGATCACCCAGCTAATACGATTTAGTCTACGCTGCTGCGGCATATCTATACGTCGACGGTGCTACTCCTTTCACGCTTCCTCTCTTCCCCATCCGCAAGGACCGCATTGTCTAAATTGGACCGACTCGCCTACACTAGATTATCGGTTGGATAAGATACCCTGGGGCGGTTAACCTGTCCATTTTATCACAAAATTCGCGACGAGGATGCCGTGTACTGCATCTGAAATGATTTTGTAGACTGTATATAGACGGCTTTAGGGGCTAGCGGCAAGAGCATTTGTTATTATCGTATATACTCCGTGGCAAAGCAGACCACAATCCAACTTATTAACTTTAGTAAAAACTTGTCTACTTCTCTTCACTCTTTTTTATGAATATTAACCTTCGATTTATTTTTGAGTTATTTCCTTGTTCGGGCTATTGTGAGTAAGTAGATGTGAATTCTCTTAAGTGTGTATGTCCTACTTGGGCGGAGTTTGTGTCTCGTGCTGGGGTCTTTATTACTGTTCCGTGGAGCAAGAATGTTACAACTAGGGAGGGGCGTGAGCGTTTACTAACCATATGTGGTTGCGTCGACACAGCTCTTCCCCAACCTCTCGTTAGAGATACTCAAATGCTCGTTTAATGACGTGGAAGTGGATATGGCGATTAGTTAGAATCGGGATCGGCGCGAATTCCGTGTATCATAGCATCTCAGTACAGTAGTTACTCAGTCGGGATCGGATTGCTTTCCAAAGTTATATTTGTGATACATCTATTCGTAATATACCTGGGATTGTAATATGAAGCAAACCGTTGATTTGCATTGTAGCATGAAATATGACCTCATCTGCAGTCTAACATCACCCCCGATGCCTTGAGCAACAATCTTAGGTGCGGTCTTGAGGTAGGACCATAGACTACATTTTAGGACAACACATTTACAAGGACCCATATATGCACATCTATAAACTACTCAGCACTCGTAACACTATTATAGGTTCATGTTCACTAGTTGTCACTTTAACACATGTAGCGTGTACTTGTACTCTATTCATGTACGTTTTTGAGATCTTGAGAAGGGGTAGTGAAATAGAAGCCCGTAACCGAGCACACGAAATTTACGAAGACCCGAAGTGTCCGATAGAATGGATAAGTATGTGACGCAGTAGACAAAGTTCGGCCTGCGCTCACGGCTTTATCGGTATATACATCATTACCCATGCAAACAATATGGTGTGATACAGACCCAGCGCATTGGTTTATGGATTTTCTTGTTTGAGATACCTTGGACACCTGCCTGGATAGGAAGTAGCCTTGGGTAAGTAACGGGTGACCCAATAATGTCCATAAAAAGGTGGCTCGTGCTTATTGTATTGTTTCTTTTCCCACGATGACCCTTGATAACCAACCTAGCCGGATGGGTTCCCCAAGAGCTTAACTGCGCGTAGGCCATATGCTAAATAGATAGCCAAAGCCGGGGCAAACGCTCAGATCGTTTAAAGTAAACGTCAGTGAAACTTCAAGAATGATCCAGACTTCCTCTACACGTGGGTATCCGGTCCGGACCAACTGAAGCTCTTCTTGATCTTGAAAACCTCAATTGTATGTGAACGGAATGCTTCCGACATCGAATTTCGAGCTCCAGGTCAAGATGAGAAGATACGGAATAGTAGTAGTATACACTATACATAATATGCATAACGCAGTGGACCAAACGCAGTACCAAAAGACCTACACTAAATAGACAGACATTCTAGATCGCTTGTAGAACTCAGCTCATGATGCCGCATCCAGCTGAGAGGGAAGACGGGGTGTGGTTGGTCGGTACGATCGATTGTACTGTGGTCACGGCCCCTGTGCTTCTAAATAGTACGTACTGATCATAGCCGTTTGACCCTCAGGCTAGGGAAAGGCGCACACTAAACTGAGGAGGAATACACGATGGAATCAAGGTGTGGCACTTCTGGGAGGACGAAATAGAGTTCGGTACCGCTTCTATGCGCATGCGCGGCTCATGTTTCTTTACATGGTTGCCAGCTTTGCCAAGAGCCGAGCGAGCCTTGTGGAGATCCGCCACCTATAAGTAGTGTCTGTTAGTGTATTGTCGCCAAGTTATTTGTCAATTATGGGAGAACGCCACAGTCTCTACACGTGTAGTTGGCTGGTGCTGAGAACGAGGTTCGGGAAGTTGACAACGGTCCGACCGGCTGTGCTGTGTCTGATAGGACTTTAGTGTTTACATAAGGTAGTTCGATACTCGGCCAAGATGTCGGCCGACGCGAATAGGGAGACACTCCCTATTAAGTAAGTAATCAGCAAGCAAGCATGACCTTACTACGTATTTCCCTTCTCTTTCCTTTCCTGTGCGTCGAGGAACCTACGTAGTAGTTATACTCAATATTCCGTCTACAATAGGACAGATACAGAATATAGGGGGAGATGAAATCGACGATGATAGGATAACTGAATACTGAACAGAGTTAGGAGCACGCAACTAGTGTAGTTCGGTAGTGTAGACAGATGCTTCCTACGACATCCTCTAACGCGATAGTGTACACTACTAGTATACGAGCGGTGTTGAAATTTTCGAAACGCGGCGCATCATTCGTTAGCGGCCTGAATAAGCTTAAACCAACATATGCATAACGTTGCATTATTGTGGTAGTGCGCCTCTCTCTACCAAACCCAGAGCGGCGGTGCCGACTGCTACCGTGCGCTCCAACTCCATCCCATCTCGCCCATCCCCTCGCTTGCGGAAAGAGAAAGTGTCCGTTCCTTGCTAGCGGTGGCAAATGAGCGGGAGACACACCCCTACAAGTCACCGTAAAAAACGGAAATCTGACAGCACAAGCACAGGCACCACTGCACTACACTAGAGAAAGACCCCTGGCAGACTGAACCTCAGCCACATTGCTTGTTAGACGCCATGGATGCTGTGCTACGCACTATGATGCTACGGGACTGTACAGATTAAGTCCTTGACCCTGTGACGAACGGGATGTCGTAATCTTCTCCTTGGCTACTGCGTAAGTCTTGCTGGTTATGAAGACTATCATATAAATTGGCCACTGACTCAATATAAAAGGGTACAGAAGTATCTATACTATGTATACTGGAATACCAGCTTACTAGATACTGACTACTTACTACACCCAGCAGTACCGGGGGGTGCATAAGAGAGGGTGGTGATTCCAGGTTTATCGTATGAGATAAGACCGACACCCTTGGTCGTGCCAGGAAGCGGTGATCTGATGAACTTGCATCAACTGTGAAAATAATCAGCGGATGCAACCCTATTGCTGCCCCCATGCATTGTGACCACCTCCTTTGCGT
The DNA here is from genome assembly GCA_022495085.1 of Xylaria sp. FL1042. NCBI lineage: Eukaryota > Fungi > Ascomycota > Sordariomycetes > Xylariales > Xylariaceae > Xylaria > Xylaria sp. FL1042. The sequence goes on from MU380283.1 coordinate 97,995, forward strand.
TACTTCGACTTGCCGCCGGCAAGAGTCCTGGTGCGGCGCAGAATCTGCGGTACACCACTCAGTACTGCATGTGGTGTAGCTCCAATGTTCTATTCTGGTGCCAGGATTGGTACGGGGTTAACCGTGATCAATGGGTGCAAAGTCAGCTGCGAGCGAAGGCGGTGAAGATCTTCGTCTTGAGAATGCTTTTTCTTATCTGGTAGGCAACGTCTCTGCAGGTCCTGAGCCAACGGTCGAATTATGGCTTTGCGATATTCGATACCATGCAACGGGAGTTATGCACGTGCCTACTTACGCCACGGAGAGTTGCTGCGGCGGCATGATGGTATGTATACTATGTAGTCTTATGGAAAGCATGGCTGTTAGTGTATCGAAAGTAGACGAGACGGGAGAGCACGGCCCTCATCTTCATCAGCATGCACAGACGTTATCTCACGAAACACCACAATCAAGGGATTCCTGTATATAGTTGTAGTTACTTCACGAGGGTGTGTAGAGACCTTCCCGCACCACAAGTGTCTATGACCTATCATAAGCAAGATGTTGCGGATGTTGGTGATAGACGAGTCTCTTGAGCTGTTCTGCTTACCACTCTACGTAGTATGTCTCCTGGTGAAAGAGGATGTGCCTCCTGGGTCTCAGAACCTTCTAAGCATACTACTCCTAACAGTTACCCAATCCAAATCACGACGGCACGAGTTAGGTCTTTCGCAAAGTGATGACGAGGCTGTCACGTATTCGGTTGTTCGGCTTCAGCCAACGTCACGGATGGGTTTCCTATCGACTTGTTCCCAACAGCATGTATTCGGCCGCTCTGGTGAAGGGCGTAGCCCAACCAACAACAACGCTCACCGAAACCACCAGACTAAGTTGAGGGGATTGTTAGTCTCGAACTGTGATATCGGCTTTCCTAGTGACGCGTCGCCGTTTTCCGTATGTATGATATCCGTTTGGTCCAAAGTCAAGGAATCATCTCGGTACAAGGAGGTACTATCTCACCACTGAACTCACTACAATCTTTCCAAGTTCAGGGCTAGATTGGTGAAATCGATGTGCCCTAACCTCATTGTCTCGTGCCATGGACTGAATACGTAGTGTTACTATTCCAAAGACATCCCCGAACTTGCCGCGTCCAATCGATTCCAGTAGCAGTACTTTCTGTTGGTCGGATAATGGCGACCAACTACTTCGACGAATACGGGGACTCGGTGGTGTTTTCCGAGGACGGGTAGAACATCGATGAGTGCGCGTGATTGCATTTACGCTTACAGTTCGCTAGTTCGGTCGGGCTCGGGCTGATCGTTCGTTCATTCTTCAGTGGAGTGTTACTAAGGCTCCCTTTTTGGCGCGACAAGGAGCTTATTTTGAAAGGCCGTTGACCACGATCTTGGCGTCTCTCGCGGTTGTTTGGCTATAGGTTTCTGTTAAACACACTAGCGGTGATACCAAGAGCCTGATCACGGCTGATGCCTGCGGGTAACTGTGTAGGGGTCTTATTCACGACACAAGAGTGCAGTCCCCCATGGTTTCATTTCCTATACAGTACGAGTCCTGGCCCTTCCCGCCGAAGCATTTATTGAACATGATACACAGGGACGGGCCCGCATCGGATCCGGTGGGCGTATCGTCGTTGTGCTTCAAGACTTCCGGTCCGGTATATTCCACCCTCCTCTACAGCAGCTGGCTTATCCGACGATTATCAAAAGGCCTTTCTCTTCGTCCTGGCAACACGATGTCCCACGATAATCTGCAAGCATAGTGTCGATTTTCAAAGGGAGCGAAAGCGTGCTATTATAGTCTGTATCAGCTGCGTAGGGTCGACCCGTTCGTGTCGTGAAAACTGGCGGTGTCGTGTCAGTTCTTGTATCCGCGGCATCGTTAAATTCTTGTTGGAAACAAACTATGGAAAATGATGGAACTTGAGGAGAGATCAAGTAGTCTTTTATTACTTTCTTGGATCGTACACTACAGTCATCAGCTCGGAACTACCACGCAACCGGTTCCCACTCATTGAGGATTCAACCAACCCGACTTGATGCTTCCTCCTTGGTATGTGGACATTATCGAAACTAGTTATTCCCGAGCTCGTAGTCTCGCGGTTTCGCGATATTGCACTTAGGGCCGAGCGAGCCCCTGGCGGACTCAGCTGGTCTGACTAATATGGGTACCCAACTTACTCTACCAGAAAATAGGAGGCCGGTGATATGTTGTTAACTATCACGTCGGAATGGCGATACTGCGCCTAGAAATATAAATTAAATATCTACAGCGGGATTCTGGAACTTTCAAAGTGTTTGTTCACTTGCGGTGAGCTTTTGGGCGCCAGGCGTTCCGTGACCTCGTATTCATTCTCACTGCTACTTCGGCTAGGACCCTAGCTATAGGTTCGGCAGTACTGCCGATACCCCATATTTAGCTAATTATTCGACCCATGACCACTGCCATGACCTCACTGCACCAACTTGGTTGGATGATCTGGATACGAGGAAATAAATCAATGATCTCAGTGCTTATACTGAGTACGTACACAGCAAGCGAGAGTTGGTCACTCGCTACGGATTTATCATACTATAAAGCTTCACTAATTCACTTTCTAGTCGACGTACGTATGTACTGTAGTAGATAGGGTGATCGGATTGGATTAGTTGTGGAATGGAGCTAGGGATAGATCACCGCTCTGGTGTTCGAACATGTTGGGCAATCATGAAGCTAACCAGGAGCTATGACATGAAAAAAGTATTAGTTCTGCACGATGGGCGGTCCGGCCAGTGATGCTGTGATGTGCCATTGCATATACGAAGGGACTTTGCAGCTATCCTCATGTTATGGACACGGTCAAGCTCGAAAGATAGAGCTGCTTTAGGCTTGGGTTGTCTTGTACTTGCGCTTTTGGGACTGGCTTCGCCGTTTCTGTCGACCGTGATCGAAATAATGATGGAATTGTTCATGATAGTTTCCAATTGTGCTGACGCCAGCTGGAGCTCACCACGTTGTTTTTGCCGGTGCTGTTGACCTGACGACTTGCCACCAACCACTCCAGTTCTTCACCCCGCTAATCTGGACTACGCCGATTAGTTCGCGATGATCGCTGCCCAAGGCGGACGATCGACGGCTCGAGCCAGAGACAATATAAATGAGCTGCCGTCTCCTACTTTCCTATCGTGAATTCTTGGTCACCTCAGGACGCAGACAGCATCGCAGAGCCGCATCTCCTCTCCGTCATCGGAAATATAGTACATATATAATATACCTTGCGTTTTTATCGTAACAAATTTCCCCTAACGTCGCGATGAAGTTCCAACTCTCAGCCGCCCTGATGGGTCTTGCTGCCACGGCCGTATCAGCCCAAGACACCCAGAGCGGCCCTTTCCTCCTACATGTCAAGGGCGTAAACCCCAACAGCACGATTGACGGTAAGTTTAGAGCCCAAGGACGACGAGAATACCGATCGTCCAATATCTAGATAGATAGGTACTAAACCCTAGTCACCAGGCTACGGTGGAAGTTGCCACGCCGGAGCTGCCATCTCAGGGCTCTGCTACTCAGTGTTGTCTAGCATCGCGGACCCTACCAACACGTACCGGTACTACTTCAACTACACCGGCTTTACCACAGTCGACGATGATCAGGTGGGCACGTTGGTTTGGAACCAGCCGTACACGGACCAGGACGGCAACACCGCGTACGAATCGCAGTCCATGGGCCTAGTTTACCAGCCGACTAGCAACGTCGCGGCTCCGCTGTTCGGCTACAGCAACGGCGGCTTCCTCATCGGCTTCGACAGCGAGGACGGTGTTTTCGGCTACAACTATTATGATGACTCCAAGTTCGTCGCCGGCCAATTTCCCACTGACTATACCCCCAAAGCTTACTGTGAGTGAATACTTCCCGTTTCTTCCTTTCTCTGCCTTTCCGTATGATAGCGCCGCAGCTCCCGTATGGATATATGTATATCTATATATGTATATCTTTCAGAGAAGGGGGCGCTAAAAGGAATGCTGCGTTGACCAATCCGGGGTTTCAATCCTGTCCGGCCGAATCCACGACCTATCCATTTTCTTAACAGCGCTGACCACTTGCCGCAGATCAATGGGCCGTGTGCTGGCAATACTTCACTGGATACTTCTATCAGTCCGTGGCTTGGGTCCAGGTTGGTGCCCCGCACAACCCGACCTGCGAGCCCGTGGAGATCACCAAGGTTGATATCTGAGCCGAGGGGACGAGAGCGGAGAGATGGCCGCATAACTATATGTCTATAATGTCGAATACCTAGTATTTAATGAATGAATAAAAGAATGTAATGTTAGACCACGATAAAACCTCAATTAACAGTTAACATGTGTCTATATAGATATCTGTGTCGAAATACTTGATGGCGTTATATGTTGTAATCTGGTATTTCTAATTCGATGTAAGATATCTGGCTTGGCCATGTACCGAGGTATGCTGAACCCTACCGCAATCTTCAATTATACGGCATAATATGCAATGTGTAAGCCGCCCCGAACCTAAGAGCTTAATCCCGATGCGAACCCGGGCTACTCGCTGCGGTTACGATTTGTCTTACTGTACCAATTCTTCATGCGTAGCTCCCCCTCCCCCTCTTACTCTCTAGTTGTCCTGATCAACCAGCTTCAGCTTCGTCTTCATCTACAACTCTACCACGAAACCCCTTATTAGAAAGCAAGACACTTATATCCAGATCGCCTCTAGTCTAACAATTGACCTAACGCGACGTCAATCACAATGGCTTTCGACCTGTCTCTGAATTATTCTTTTTATGCTGTACGTCTACCCCACTATACCGGGTTCCGGCTGTGCGACGAGAACGCGCGAATAGAACAACTTCGCTAATACCCGAATTGCTGTTGTATGATGATAGATTCCGGCAGCTTGGTTCCTTGCCTTTGTACCTGGCATCTACTCCAAGGCATTAGGCGGAACCAACTACGACATCGCCACCCCACGACAATTCGCTGATAATGTCCAAAAGGACCAGAAACTCGACAAAGCGGTAATTCCACCCATATTCTACTGAATCATTCATCTATATCTAGTAGACGAGATGTCCCCATTTCTCTGCTTGTTTTCTTACCCTATTGATGTTTCTTCCTTGAATTCCCTACCTTGTATCTGCTGTTATACACCACCCAATACAACCCAACTGGATAAGCTGACATAGTGTGCTTTTCGGGACGAATAGACTAAGGCTAAGATCCTGCGCTGTGAAGCTGCAGCCGCTAACGGGCAGGAGACGCTGAACTTGTTCGTGGCCTCGATCATCGCGGCTAACTACGCCGGCGTGCCCGTCGAGACCATCAACAAGCTAGCCGGCGTCTATCTGTGCAGCCGCGTCGTCTACAACTTCACTTACATCTTCCTCCAACAGAACCCTAGCTTCGCCCCCGTGCGAAGCATCGTCTGGAATGCTGGTCTTGTCTCTTGGATGACGCTGTTTATCAAGGCTGGTAACCGCCTGTAAATGTATATGGGAGGTTTATTGAAAGACCGGGACTATTCAGACGAGACATCAGGGCCATGTAAAGAAGTGCGACCCGCTTAGGTTCTAGCGTAAGCGAATATTAGGCAGCGCTTAGTTAAGTTGCAAAAGGGATAACTCAATGTTGTAATCAAGACGCCCTTCTAAATAACATGCAATCTCTTTCCGCCGGCGGCTTTCAAGTAGTCTATCTACATACGATACGTAAGTGAACGGATGGGATCACATGCGACTTACAAGTGAATGAGCTACAGTTCCACATCCACTCCCATGTGCCACGAGTTCTACTGCGGTATCTCCTCGGGCCTTTACAGGTTCTTGAATGTAGATACCCGCATCGCGCTTTCGTTCACGGAAACAACTGTTGAGGTACGTCACATTATGCCGCGGTACCCGAAAGACGGTCCGATGAGATTATGGTACCTACATGTAATTAGTAGAATTGCTACGTGTAGATGTAGGTTCTAGCTAATAGAATATGAAGACATGCTGAAGGTAGAAGTTACAAGTAGGTGAGTTGCGTCATGTATTAGCCGACTCCTCATTTGTACGACAGATAGGAGCAGATAGGAGCAGATAGGAGGGAGCTCCTTCCATTATTCCGCGTTGTGATGAGATGACATTAGAACCTTTGGAGGTTGCACTTGCTCCTCGGCATGTACGTTGTATTTGCTGTAGATGCCAATCAGGGACATGGACAGAGAATTAAATAGGCATCTGCTCCATCTTGAGTGCGAGATCGGCGGATGGTTGTTCAAGCCTCCCTTCTTAGCAGGATATTCGTTTGATCTGCCTACTCGTCCATCTGTTTTCAGAAGCACTTCGAAGAGTTCACCTCTGTAGTCTTTGAGCAACCGAAATACTTAACATCTCTATTTTCGTTTAAATCGGCTCCCAATTGAACAGGATTCGTGTTGCACTACCAAATTCCAGGACTGCACATACTGGCACACCTTGCCAGCACCTGTTGGCATCTAACAATATCATAAGACAACCTAAGTCATTCGAAGTCATTGCTGCTAAACAGAATGTATCAGTCTACTACCCATTTGGGCATTTTCCCAATCGTATTTTCTTTTTGGGTTTGTCTTCTCCTTGTTCTGGGACAGAGCCACATCGACAACGATGGAACTCATCTGATCGCCAGCTACAAATACAAGAAGTCGACAGCCTCAAGTCCTGACAACGTCTCGGCCGTCACTGAGATGGTGACTCTCGGGTCAGATATGCTCACCACCTCTTCCTATAACGTCGTGGTAGTTGTAACCATGACGACTATTGAGACGATCAATGTCGAGCCAGTTGCAGCTGATATTGATGCCCCCAATAGTACCAGCACCTTCACTGCTGCCTCGGGAGGCTCAGTCGATGATCAACATGAGACAGTTACAGCCACCTACACTCCTGTTGTTATTGACACCGGAACATCCAACGATGACCCAGCGGGCACTACCTCCACGGGGAAGGCGAGTCTGTTCGTATATACAAAGACTCCACCCCGTCACCCTATTTCAACATCCTTAGCGCCTCGAAGCATGGATAAGGGCAATGTCACCACAACGTTCGTCGTGGTCACGTTAACGATCACATCAACACTTTCATCTTCACCATCTACCTCGAGTTTCAACGAGGCCATTTGTGATGACATTTACTGCAATACCGATGGCAACAAAATATGTATCTACTGGGCTGGCGTTACATCCTGGGACGTCTCGCGAGGTCCCATGCCTGGGGAGAGACCAACTGTTATTGGTACGTGTTAGGACAGTAATAAATTATCCAAGACACGGTCCGTGGATGCGACAGTTACGAGAAGAGAGAAACGAATAAGCTGGCACATGGCGATGTAAGGGAAGCGCAACGATTTGCACCTGCTAATTATCTAGTTCGAATATAATGTGGCTCTCAATTGCTTGTTTTACCATATTGGCGGGATTAGCTTAACTCAGAATTGTTGCTAAGCAGGTTCGGCAGATAGAATTATAAGTCAAAGCACGAGGTTGCCGATATACTGTGCTATTGCTGAAGGCGTCAAGACCTCACTTAATATAGTAAATATAGACTATTGAAATAAGATCGATCGTAAAGCCGTCCGTCGCTTCCAAGCCGCGTACCGGCCTATTGTTTATATCATTGAAGACCACTGATAAGAGTCATCGAATCTAGGTCCATAGGTAGCGGTCGTTTAGCGTTCAGGTGAAATATCTTATGCAGCTAGACCCATGACGTTAGGTTCAATACGCATCTGATCGTGACCGACCTAGTTGACTAGGCGGCATAGAGTTTATAAATATTGACTTACTGGGACCACCGATAGCTGTGGTAATCGAACCGGACTCAACGAACACACCAGAGAAATAGAAGTCCTCAGTTGTGTCAGAGTATCCTGAGCGCGGCAACTGTATTCAAAAATTGAGTGTTAGAAATTGCCATTTATGGTTGTAATATTAAGGCTCGGGGAAGTTTGTATGAGAAGTAGGAGTGGGAAATCTTTGATTAGGGGGGTTATAAGAGAGTTCGGAGTACTAACCTCGAGAACACCTAGGTGCCAGTCCGCGCCATTTGAAGACGTCGATGCCGATACGGGTGCTACCACCTGCTTGAGCGGATTACTGCCCTCCGACTCCCAGAAGCCGACTGTATTCTTGCTGAAGTCCTGTATGGTAGAGCGAGCTAGTTAGTCGGATTGACGCTGAAATCGTTTCTGAATAGGAAGTGTAAATAGAGAGAAATCGTGAAGGAAGAATCTACCCGAGCGCGCCCTGGGGTTTCAGGGGTATAGTGGATGGAATTTGGTAACGGGAGATATGCAGAGATAGGGAGGAACTAGGAGACAGCAAACTTACGATCTCATAAGCAATGTTATACCACACATTAGGCTTCCATTCCGTCTTCCACTTTGAGTTTTGGGAGACCATGAATTGCAGGTTCGGGTTCGAGGTGCCCGACTCGCCCGAGATCCAGCCGGACTTCATCTCGACGAAGTGCGATTCGAAGAAGCAGATCTGATGCTCGCGGTTCACGCTCGGCGCATTGGTGTCCTTGCGCATCATCGAGAAATGATAGTACACCTTGCCGCTGTTGATGGCCGCCTTGGTCTGCGGAATCAGTCTATTCCAATGGGAAGGAAAAGGTCAGATACTATCACCTTTGATTTATTTATGGATTATAGATACTAGGGAGAAGAAGAAGAAGAAGAAGAAGAAGAAGAAGAAGAAGAAGAAGAAGAAGAAGAAGAAGAAGAAGAAGAAGAAGAAGAAGAAGAAGAAGAAGA